>OY856411.1:1314121743-1314236743 GCA_963693085.1 Alisma plantago-aquatica | reverse complement strand
GGTGACTAGTTTGAATAAGGAACAATTGGATGTAGTCGGCCAATCCACAAGTTAAGTCCAGTCAGGAGAGGGATAGCCAATCAACTCGTTGGGCAGATCTCGACCTATTCCGACAACTAGATGTCCTAGTCAATCGACTGTACTTTCCAATCGATCGACTAGGCTTCTAGCTGATCCTTGATGATATAACTAATTACCTAACATTTTAGTAACCTATTTATCATATGTCCAAAATTATAACCTCCTCTTCCATATGCATCCTATGTGTGTGAACCTATCAGCTCCAAATGACTTTGCTAGTGATATCTATTGTCATATTATGATTTTATAGACAATGGTGGTATCTAATAAGATTTGATTTCCACCCAAGTAACTAGAGAAGTTGGAGAAAACATAACCTAATATTATGACCAGTTTTATAGTGATCATAAAGTTCCTTTGTCTTGTCTCTTATATCCATATTGAATCTAAGGCATTAGATTGTCATACTGTTAATGTTCAACATATTTCTTTATCTTGATTAGGCTATTTGAGATACATATGAGATCAATATCATATTTACATGAGCATGGCATAGTCTCACTCATCAAGTGGTTAGGACATCACTCCAATAAGAGGGACAAATTCCATATACATAACTCACAATTATCCACATGCCTCACAGTACACCAAAGAACTACTTGTATGGCAACCCTAATTAAAGGTCATGTCGAGTAGTGTTAAAGTACACTGAACAATATGCGATCGATATGGTGACTTCAGTTCTAAGTACCACAATCACCACTATCACATGAGATATGATTCTAATTCACACTTATTTCTTTCATATACATTTTTTCATAATAAGTATTTCTGTGTTTGACTTGATATCCACCATCATAACTAATGAGACATAGTCATCGGTCGATACACATACTATCCTTAATGTGTTATTTTTATCCTAATTTCTACAATAAATCCAACTAGGGACCCATATAGGTACATATACTCTTTCAATACACATGATATCATATTCATATCATCAACAAGGAATCACATGGCATTCCATCATTCATTCCTTGGAAACCATTATATCTATTCATCATCTAATATTGAGGTAACCATAATAATTGGAAGTTTCTTTATTGATAATCAAATCAGCTACAAAGTATGTTATTAAAATCATCATGTTTGACTCTTAGGGCATACTACATATAGGGAAATATGGGGACAGAGAAGACAGTGGAAAAAAATCATTCATGTTTTCTAACTAGCATATCACATCAATAATGATGTATAAGGAAAGAAGGTGCATTATGTACCTTATTCTAGAGAAAGTCTAGGACTATCCTTTGATTCAGTTGTGCTTCCTTTGCGAGCAATACACAGATGGTAGTAGATGGCATCCTCCTAGTGTATCACTCATTGACGGTGGCCGATAGCATCCTCCTAGCCTAGCAGCAAAAGACTCCACACCCTACATCGTCAACGTGGATCACTAGGAACTCCACATTGCGCTTCCTAAACCGACAAGAAGGAGTTGTTTCTTCATGGTCAATGTGCTAGATTCAACTTCTTCTCCCTTTCTATCTCTACCTTTCATGGTTAAATGGCTTGGTCTCCCACATTACTACAACTATGAGAAGTCAAGTGTGTGTTTTGAGATCCTTGGCTATCACCCTTTACATAGGAATGACTAGGATAGGGTTTCACAAACACTGTCAAATGAAGGGTTATTTTTTATGGTTGGCGGTGGTTGTCCATGACAAGTCAATCAATTGGCTTGTTTTTAGTGGTGTAATTACTTTGGCTATAAGGCTACAATTAATGTGTGTCCCTTTGGCCAAGATTGACTCATTTAAACTCGCCAGTTTGACCTGTAGGTCTATTAGACACTCGAATTGGTCGATTAGTTATTTTGGCTATTTGTTGGAAACTTTTTTCATCAATTGAACATTTCAATTGGTCAACTAATTGGTTCCATTTCCCAGGGTCGGTACATTTAAGTTGGCTGACTAGACACTCAAATCGGTCAACTAACAACCAACATTACTCATTTGAATTACCTAAACACTTTTTAACAAAATTGAATCTTGTCCACGATCAAACTCCTCTTCCAAGTACATCCTATGTGTGTGACCCTATAGGTATCAAATTATTTGGTAATGAATTTCCATAATCAGAACATGACATCATAAGAAATGAGCGGTAACTAGCAACACATAATTGCTGCCAAGTAATTGGAAAGTTGGAGAATAACTTCAACCAACATCTATGATTAGTATTACTGGGATTGTATAGTTCCATTATCTTAGATATATAGATTAAATGTGAAGCATGGAATCGCCATCCTCTTAATACTAAATCGATGATTCTTGAACTAGAGTTGTAAGGATCGGGACCTGAGAGGGGATCCATTTCCTACTTGATTTTAGGAATTACATTATCGATTCCAAACACACTAGGAAGGTATTCTAGAATAGGTGTATTTCTTATCAAATAAGGGTATACTAAAGACCAAAGTACGGTAGTGGATATATATTTCATGACAATATTTGATTTATGCATGATTACAAAATATTCTCACATTAAAGGGCTTACATGAAGGCAACTACATCAGGATCTAAGGAGAGGGATATCTAGCTATCTTAAGTCTATCTGCCATTAAGATTTGTATACGTAAGCTAGGTCCATGTCTACATGGCATGTCCTCCATGTCCTACATCAGGGGTTGGAATCATACCCCAAAAGAGAAGATGAAACGGAAGTTGTCAGCATAAAGGATGATATGTGCATGTTAATAAGGGATTTTACAACATTATGGAAAAAGGACATCAAATATAACAAGGGTTCACATAGAAGAGGAAAGTAATATCTAAGTGGATATAAAGAGAATAATAATTACAATAAGATGATAATCAAGAAAAATAGTTGCACTTGCCATAAAAACAATAGCATGTCCAACAAAAGCACACATAAGAAATCTAGGGCACAAAACCAATCACAACACTAATCAACCTGCATGCATGTGAGATAGGCATAACACTAGTGAAATATAAACAAAAATGGAGGATAAGGCTCATAACCTTAAAACCTGATAGAGTAAGTCACATAACCAAACTCCCAAATATATAAAAAATGGACACAAAACCAGGGTATGGGTCACATAACCTCCATCCAAAAAATAAAGGGCACATAACCCCATAAAAATCAAAGCACTTACGCAACTCTGGGGCTACTGAATCACCAAGCATGCAAAATGTGGAGGCAAGTAAAAATTTAGTCATATGAATAGAATTAATAAGGTTGCCTCTCATAAATGGACAATATAAAATATTCACCACAAAAGTGGAAAAATAGTTCATAGCTACAATTAGGGTTTCATCATGAGGAAAAGTACAACTAGAGTAAATAAGAATATCTAACAAAGTAAGATGATCATAAGATTAAAATCAACATAAAATCTTTCACATGAAATAAACTCTATGAAGAGAGAGAAATTATGTAGACTAGTTTGTCCATAGGACCAAGAGAAAGGGATAAAAGTGGGTGATTGCTCAAATATGATAAATAGGGATGCAACATGCAACTAGAGAGTGAACACACATTGCTTAATATGATTTAAAGATGAAACATATTGATATGAAGCCTACATATGTCCAAGGTCAAAACCCTAATCCCATCTCAGTCTCCATGCAACCTATTAAAGATGTATATGAGATTAGGGTTAGGTTTACATTAATTAAATGAACCCTAAAAATGAATTTTTATTATTAATGAATTAGGTTATTAAAACCATGTGACCTCATAGGTTATTTATTCTGAGTTCATAGAATGTTTTACTTTATTTTTCTAACTTGTAAATTATTACTTATGAATTTTACAATTTATAATCAATTAGACAAATCTGTACAAATCATATATTTATTACATTGGAGTTAGGAGGTCAAATTGGTACCGTTGTTTAGGATATACTTTTCTTATTCCAACGAATAGTTTTGCATGATTTTCTGATGAATAGAGAATTAGTTATGCATTTTAGGAAAGCTGAACAATGAGAAAAAAACTAAAAAAATCCACATCTAAAAATTTGTAGGACACCTAGGTGCGCCATGCCCCGGTGGTCCAATAAAAGTTTTCCTCCCAGCACCTAGCCCACAAAACCTTTTCATGTCCCAATAACATAGCACATACAACTAAAAAGATGAGAATATCCTTCTCAAAAAAGTGAAAAATAGAATGAAGGAGGGGTAAACCTGACAACCCTCATACCCGATTGACTAAGCAAGAACCTGGGAAAAACACCTCCCAACAAGATGAATTTGTTAGCAAAAAATTGAGGAAGAAGCAGACCCAAATGAAAGTGTATACAAAGGAAAGTTCAACATTCCATCTTGATCCTAAGGAGTCGAGACACATATTCCATGATGGCCTAAGGTTCAATTTCACCCTTCCGCCATTACTGGAAGGTGGATAGAGGTCAAAGGACACAAAGAGTTCAAGGATCATAGATACAAATCACAAGAATCAATTACTTGACCGAAACCAAAACTCTCAACAAAGAAAACAAATGTCTAGGTAACGAGGATCTCATTAATCAATTGGGAGAGCCAAATCTGAGCAGAAAGGGTACAACTGCCTATTGAGAGAGAGGGATGATCTATCTATGGTTGGAGCTTTGCACGACCATAGCCACTCACCAAACCTAAAGAAAGCCTCGCGATGGTATGAGTGGTGCCGACAATCTTGACGGAGATTCTGAATTCAGCTTCATCACTGGAGTCAGGGAGGCACAAGAGTAAAGATGGATTTAGGGAGAGTAGGTGCTGATGACAGACACTATAGTAAGGCTTGGAATTTGTTGCTGGAAGTGTCTTGGAGACTTTGAGGGATATATATATGGGTCCAAAGAATATTGAGTGCATAAGACATAAAGGTCTAGAAGGTAGAGTAAGAATAGGGGAAGGAAAGTGAATCTCAACAACTGGCAAGGCGGGGCATAGAATCCTAATAAATCTAGGGTTTAACAAAATTGAGAGACTACAAGGATTATAACAATAAGGTCAGATTGAAACTAGAGGGAAGGATGAGATTGATCAGGTTATCTAGATCAGCTCCTTGTGGCCCAGGTAGGGGAACTCCTACTGGAGGTAGGGGACGACTCCAAGGTCATCAGATCCTGATCTAAGGGTCAGAATATAACTTGACCACTAATCAGCCTTGTGACAACATTAATAAGGAAAATTGGAAAAATTAATGTGTGTGACAGCGTGACCAGCTAATAATTCATGAACCATATGAAATGGAGTTCATTTATTCAAACATGTATCATATTAATGCATTTTTAAGTATTTTTCTTTTGTAAACTATTTGAGGACTATTAAGACATTTAAAATCCATTTTTTACATTACTTTTCACTTTTGGGGTTATTTACTATTTTATCTGGTATTTTGGATCATAAGTTATATTATCTCTCTTAAATAAAACTAGGATAAATAAGATTGTTAAATAATGTGAAAATTCACAGATAGAGGTATGATTTGTAGCTTGTTATATTTAGCTGCCTCTAGACCTGATATTATCTTTAGTGTTAGCTTGTGTGATAGATTTCAATCAAGCCCTAGAAAATCCCATCTTATAGCGGTTAAGAGGATTCTAAGGTACCTAGCCAAAACCCAAAATTTTGGACTATGGTATCCCAAGTCAAGGGACTTTACTCTTATTGCTTACAATGATGTAGATTATGTGGGGCTCTTGATTGATAGAAAGTGCACAAGTGGCACTTGCCCTCCTCCTAGAAACATGCTTAGTTTCTTGGTTCTCTAAGAAATAAGGCATTGTGGCTCTTTCAACTATCGAGGCTGAATACATTGTAAATGGAAGTTGTTGTGCCCAAGTCCTATGGACAAAGAAAATGCTCCAAGACTTCATTTTGATGTTTTTCCTATCTACAATGATAATACTAGTGCAATCAATCTTTCTTACAATCCTATATTACATAGTAGATCCAAACATATAGAGATTTGCTATCACTTCCTCCGTAACCACATTGCCAAAAAGAATATTTATATCCTGTATGTGGACATGGAAAATCAACTTGTAGACATTTTCACAAAACCTCTAGCTCAAAAGAAATTTACCTTTATTAGATCAAAACTTCTTATTACTACTCTTAATGATATTGACATGCCTTCTAGCTAGATGTTCTCATACATATATGTTGTTTCTCTTTAGTTGCTCATCTCTTACTTGATTGTGCCAAATTTGACTAGTCTATATGCCTTGTGTTTGCTTGTTTTTGGCTATTTTTCCCAAACGCATGTTCTATCGCAAAATAGTAGCCAATAATGAGTGGAATGTGCCTCAATATGTTCAAAATACATGATAGGATAGAAAATAAATTTATATAGCATTCTAGTGGCCTAGAATTAAACTTCTTATCTTTTAGATAGACTGACCTGTTGGCTGAGTTTGTTCTGGGAGAAACTTGACTGACAACAAGTCAAGGACTAAACAAAATTACAGTGTCAGTCGAGTTTCCCAAAACAAAAACTTGACCGAAAACACTGTTGGGCATAGACAGTCGACCGACTTTTCTTCCTCTCAACTAGAGAATGTCGATCGATAGTTCTTGTTTATCCTTAAACCCTAGGGATACCCAAACCTCTCCCTTACCCTATCTAGCACCCAGATCACCTACCCAGACTCTCCCAACCTCGAGCTAGGTGCTTGTGTGACCTACAACTATTGCCACCTTCTTCCTTTTATGGTTTTTTGATCTCCTTCGACCTCCAAGACCTCAAACCAAACAAAATGGATAGGACCAGCTGGAGTTCCCTCAACCTCCACTACTTCTAGGCATGTTACCTTTGATAGAACCTCGTTCATGTCCACTCAAGTTGTCAATAAGTATAAGGAACTTCTTCCTAGAACTCCTTTTCCATTCCGTGGCTTTCTTGAACAACCTAGTGGTTTGATGAAGGATGTTGTTGTTATTTTCAAAGCTCATCATCTTAGTACAATTTGTGTAAAGAGTTTGTTCTATACCAACTCACTTTCTAGCACATAAGCATCCACGAATTCTATGCTAATCTCCTGTGGAACTACACTAACCTTGTGCCACCTCCTAACCAACAAGTAATCCAAATTCCATGATTGCGGGTACCAATGTTACAATCTTTGAGGATTCCTTGAATTCCTAATTCAATGGTATGATTTCACATCTATATGGTTGACCTCCTATTACCAATACCTTGACCTTATTGACCCCAAGAAGTTCCACAAAAGCTTTACCCTACCTGACATTCACAAGATTTTAAAGAAACTTGATGTTACCTATAGGAAGAAATTCATCCTTCCTTCTTCCCTTGACATTAGGACCTGTTTCATTGCATTAGTAGTTAACTGTAATATCCATACAAAGAAAACCAAATATATATTACAAATAATACTATTGTGTTAATGTACTATCTCTTGAATGATGTCAGAGTCAAATGTGCCCATTACATTCTTCACCACATGACCTATTTTGACTCTAGGAAGAACACCGGTGGAACCCACCTACACTATCCCAACTTGATTTGTGGTTTGTTTGCTACCATACAAATAAATCCCTTTTCCATGAGCTTGGTTACAAAGAAAGTAGTAAAGATGTTCACATCAGAGAAACCACTGTCAAGAGGTCTTTCCATCCTACCTCCTCTACCACACTTGGTGCTTCCACCTCCACCTAGGATCCTCCACCTCCTCCTAGACCTAATTGTGCCTCATTCTCAATGTCCAATGAAACATTGATGGGCTACATGATACACTAACAGGCATACAACCTCCAGGTTCAGGACCACATCCATTAGTATCTAGTTCACATCATGTCAAACATGAAGTTATCCTACACACATCCCTACCCCATCTACTAGCCTAACCCTAGTGTTGATTATGCCTCCTATGCATACAGTCAGTTCTACTCGGCCCCTCCAGCTGTTGCTTCAATTTTACCCCTACCTCTGATGGTGGACCTTCCCCTACTGCTCCTCAGCCGAGTGATACTTTGCTTCTTTCTCTACCTCAAAGACCTGCCTCTACCCTACTTTCTAGCTTTGACGGGGTTTCTACACCTAGCTTCGAGCAAGCAAATGCTTTAGTTTCACGTGGTATGTCTTGAGTTGAGAAACATGCCAAGTGGCCTGCTACTTGCTCCTTTGGACCTCTTGAGGATGAGGAGATGGTTGATGGTGATGCTAAGGATGAGGATGTTGATGGTGATGATGAATATGAGGATGAATATGGTGTTGATGGTTCTTCACATGGAGATGTTAGTGAGGCTACACCTACTTTCCCAGATGCATCTTCAGATTGAGATGAGGACTATCAGTCAGATGATGATGATGAGGCCATAGACATAGATGCCATATATGTTTAGTTATTAGTCCTTGGGTGCTCATATATATCTATTTTTGTAGACTTCATGTATTGAACATTTGGGAAATGTATCTGAGGCATACTATTTTCATGTCTCATTGTTTTCGTTGTTTTGTAGTTTTCATCTAGAGAGGACATATTTGGTGTTGTAACCTGATTATATGTACCTTAACTCCATGCTTGACTTTATCTTATGAGATCTTGGTATGTGCTTCCATATTTTATTTATCATTCTAGCATGCTTGTTCTCTCTGAGTTTTTTGTATTTTGGTGCTTGCTATAGTGGTTTCTTGTGTAGTTTGTACATGTGGATAAGACATGTGTTTCTAAGCTATTCTACCCCACCTACGTTTTTGATATGATAAAGGGAGAGAAGTGAGATCAATCATTTTGTATTGTGATCCTTTTCTAGTCTTTTTATGAAATATAATGTGATTTTAAATAGGACTCAATAGTCTATATGTGCTATGATAGCTTTTTGGAGAAACTAACCATATAGGTAAAGGTAAGCCTAAATTGAGGGGGAGCAATTACAATTTTTCATTCATGTATCCCCTTACAATTCACAAGGTAAAAGATTAATTTCCAAGTCCTTTTCAATATGTTGAGGAATGGTTTGTCATTGTCAAAAAGGGAGAGAATGTTGACCTAATAGTTATATTTTGTCCATATTTTTTTTATGGAAGTCAGGAGACTATTTATTCATCTTGCCCTCCTCTTGTAAGCCAATAGGGGAAGGTGTTACAAACTGACAGGTTTTCAGGAATGATAAACTTGGTAGTACTAATAGTCCATATTTTGATAATGACTTAACCATTCCATTCATATGTGTCTAATATGTCTCTTTGAGATTGATTTTAGATATTAGGTATAAGAAAAGGATCATTTCAATCAAGTTCAAACTTGAGTCAATACAAGCCAAAGTTAATGCAAATGCACTTTTATGGAAATAGCCCTAAACAAATTAGGACAAATTTTCTAATCTCTTGTACTGATGTTATGACTTGTAATTAAGATGAGGACAAATCAAGAGAACTTAATTTGAACATTTGATCACTTTAATGACATTTTCCAAAATGCATCACGGGTTGTTTGATCGACCGAGTTTCCCTCTTAGAAACTCGACCTACACATAGGATGGGTCTTGGAGATATCTAGGATTGGATGAGTTTACCTTAGGATAAACTCGACTGACTCCTTGCACTGGCAAACTGATTTGAAGGCATCTTTCAAGTTTCATCTAAGATAAACTCGTCTGACAACTCAAAATTATCTTGTCACATAGTGCTATTGGCCGAGTTATCTTTATGGAAACTCGACTGATTGCATTGTATAGAGTGTGGATAAAAAGTGATTCTAGCTGTTGGATTGTTGCAAACTTCAAAAATAGATATTTTGCAACACCCCAAATAGCTAGATTTCATTCCCAAGTACTTCTACTGGCTAATGGACCTCCCCGTCAATAAACAGGACCCCTTGGGCTTCATCCCAAGTTTGCTCCTTCATGCTATAAAAGCATCCTAGCTATAGTTGAGTGATTTTGTCCACATAGAGCCTCCTTCTCTATCTTGATATAAATCCAAATTTCCATATGAGTGAGATAGGATATTTGTGAGAGAGATACTTGATTGTAATCTTGTGAAGCTCTCAATCTTCTCTTTCCCCAACCCCTTTCTCCAATCTATGTTGGTGAAAGCTTATCCAAGTTGAAAGAGAAGGTGAAGGTTGAAGATCCTTGAGAAGAGTGTGTAATTTCTTCAAGATGGAAGACTTGGTGCAAGAATGGGGGCTCCTAGGTGAAGGTGTCCAACTCCCTATAAAAGTGGGAAAGTCCTTGTAGAGGTTGAAGACTCTTGCTCAAAGGATAGGTAAGACCTTATATGGTTTATTGGATGCTTTTAATCCTTAAAGGGGAAGGCTACCCTACAAAAGGAAGGTCTTCTTGTGTGCAATGGTTGCAAAATCCTAGGGCTTGACCTCTCTAAGTAGTGGACTGGTTTTATCCTAGATTGGAGATCAGAACCGCTCTACATGGCTTGTTCTTGTGCTTGTTCAATCTCTCTCATCCTTGCTATGTATTTTTGGTTGCACATTAAATTCTATGGCTTGTTGTTGTGCTTGTTCAATCTCTCTCATCCTTGCTATGTATGTTTAGTTGCACATCAAATTCCATATTTTCAATCCTACTTCTTGAAGTAAATTGAAGGTCTGGTCGATTTTGTTTAAGTGTTTTTTATCTCTATTCACCCCCTCTAGAGCCCTTTGATCCAACAATATTGTAGGATGGATCTCGAAAGATATGAAAGGTCTCCCTCCAAGTCATACATATGAATTTCATTGAATATGGCTTTCCACTAAATTATATATGTATATATGAAATCGGGTATGGAATTTTGTTTAATCACTTTAAGTTGAGTGTCAGTTTCCCTCAATTTCCTACTAGGGTTGGAAATCATGTATTTTACATATCCATAGGATCGAGTCCTTGGGATTCTGAAATAGTGTAATGTAAAAGAAATGATTCAAATCATTTCTATTTGACTTGAACCAGTTCTAAAAAATGAGGTTTTTTTTTAATTATTTGTTGACACGGACAAAGTAAGGAAAGCCTCTAAAATGATTTGAATATTGGACCTTGTACATAGAAAAGTTACGAACCAAATCTCTTTAGTAAGAAGATCCTTTGTCTTGTAGTAGGATGCTCCAGTACCCTTACAAAACTTTTGTTATTGGGTCATCCATACACTTCACATGTTTCTAGCGATTTACATGGAATCATCAAGTGATACAAGTCTTGGATAAGAATCTACATCATACTATAACACCCTTATTGATGATTCTTTCCACTTATAGAATCTAGGGTTCTTCAAACAATTTGATATCTCACATCGAGTAAATCCCTAACCCTACCTCCTTTTACCAATATTCCATAATGTTCTTGTAAATTATGGTCAATACTAGGTATATAAGTAGTGATTTCAAATACAAAGGTTGATCATACTCTGGCAACTTTACATAAGGTAGAGTTTGGTTTTTTGGGGGTGACGGTGGAAAATTTGACAAATAAGTCATTCATATTGTCACTTTATAGAACCATATATGAGATTTTTTACCTCATATGACACTGGAGCGTCAAGCTAGAGGTGTACACACTAGCCAATAAGGGGTGACTATATGCACTCCACGAGACTCGAACACGCAGGCAAATATTTCAAAATTTATATTAACCCTAACACAGTCAATCACAATACCAAATAGGTCACCCGTAAGCGCACATGGTACTATTGTAGCATAGGTGCAGGGCAAGCGTAGGGATCGATCCTCAGGGAGAAAAGGGGGCACTATAGCTAGGTTAGCTTAGATAGGTTCCTACTGCGGAGACTAGGGTTAAGGGTTTAAAGGTGATTTGATTGTTAAACTAGGTGAGAAAGAAAGAAATTAAAGACTAGAATGAAATTCATCTAACTAAGCCTCTTTGAATTGAACTATGCATGAGGCGGCGGCTTCGGCGACGGCTGCGGCGACGACTGTGGTGACTGGAGTGGTGAACCCTGCCGGAGATGTAGCGGATGGAGGACAAGATTCTCGTGCTCAATCTAGTATATGGAGTGACCTCTTTCAGAAAGCTATCCAAGGAGATACATCTCTAGGTAAATTAGACATAGAACTGAGAGGCAAGACGCTCATCTATCCAAGCACGGAAGTAGAGAAAAATGCTGAGAAATGGAGATTGTGTCTAGCAGGTTATGTAGTTGGATTCAGACCTCACCTTCCCTCCTTGGAACGCTACTTACGTCATATCTGGAAGTTAAAAGGATTCATTGAAGTCTTAAATCATGGGAAGGGCTTCTTTCTCATCAGATTCACTGATAATGTAAATCTGGAGTCTGTCTTGGATGGAGCAGCTTGCTTCGTGAGAGATAAGCCTTTGATTTTGATGATATGGAGACCGGGCCAACAATTGACAAAGTTCAAATTCTCTGAAGTACCAATCTGGATCCAAGTTCACTATCTTCCTCTTGAACTATGGGACAAGGCCATGTTTGACAGGATTGCGTCCTACCTGGGAGAGCCTCTACGAGTTGACAGAGATACTTTCAACTTCAAACGGCTTGAATTCACCAGAATGCAGGTTCTCATTCTGGTGAACTCGGAATTTCCTGAACACCTGGAGCTGGCGAGTGAGAAAGGTGATAAGAATTCGATCAATTTTGTGTATGAATGGAAGCCCAAGCCCTGCTCTGTGTGTAATCTGTTTGGACATGAATGTCAGGAGGCTTCTCCTCAGAAGCAATCGAAGAAGGTCTGGGTTTCGAAGATAATGTAGCCTCCACCTCCTCCTCCTCGTCCTGCTTCTATCACTGAAGGTGTGAGATCGAGTTCTGTAGTCACACTGGTTGAGGAAATGTCGAAGAAGAACAAGCTGACTCCTAAGACTTTGCAACAGGATGAGATATCTGAAGTGTCTTTGAATATTTCTGTTATAGAACCAGTTCCCATTGAGAATACTATGTCCCGAGATCATCTTCCTATTGTTGTTAGTGATGACCATGTGGTTGCTCCTGGAGAAGAGGAAGAGTTTCATGTGCCTAGTGACTCTTTTGAAGACACCCTACTTAATTCTAATTCTGATTCTTCTGAAGTCGATAGCTTAGTCACAAGGTCTGTTGTTGACCTGTCTACTCCACCTATGGCTGAACAGGTAAATGAAGATGATGGATTTGAGATTCAGAAAGGGTACAGGAGGAAGAAAGGGAAAGGAAAGGGGAGGAAGGCCCCGACTACTAACAAAGAGTCAGATTTGATTTCCCAAAATGTTGTTACCAATTTGAGGATGGTAGGTAGAGAAGAGATCATCTCAGAATTGCCCCAAACCTGTGAAGTACTGGTCTCAAAGGTGTCAAATGGATAGCTCCATTAATATTCTCGCATAGAATGTTAGAGGTTTAAACTTAAAAGCTCTGGCAGTATAGAATAAAATTAGGGACTTCAGACCTAACGTTGTTATTTTAAATGAAACTAAAGTTAGGGAATCTAAAGTTAGCAAGATTATGTCCAAGTTTTTTCCGGAGTTCAGATGGATATCCAATCACACTTCTCATGCTTTGGGGAGAGTTGTTGTCTTGTAGAAAGAGGATGATGTTTCTGTGAATAAAATCTGTGAGACTGATCAGTCTGTCCATTTGAGAGCCTACTGTGCTGAAAAAGTTTTCTATATTACTGTTGTTTATGGGCATAACCCTGATAGTGATAGAGTCAGGCTTTGGAATGAAATTGATATGATTTCCCAGAACATGGCTGACCCCTGGATTATCCTTGGAGATTTCAATGCTGTGAGGAAAGTTGATGAGAAGATGGGTTTAGATCCTCCTTCTGCTAAGTCTATGGAAGATTTTAACAATTGTATGCTGAGTTGTAACCTGTTCGAGCTTAGACTCAATGGTTTTCAATTCTATTGGGAGAATCATCAAAGTGGAAAAGGTTTTGTGACTTCTTACATTGATTGTATTCTTTATAATGATAAATTCATGTCTGAGTTTGATGATTATAAAGGCATCCTTCATTCTAATACTATTAGTGACCACAAGATTATGACCCTTGACATTGGGAAGAGAGTTAAAGTCAAAGCTCCGTTTAGATTCATTAATGCTTGGTGTTCTAGAACTGATTTTTCTGACATTGTCAAGAGAAATTGGAGCAAGGATGTTTCGGGTTTTCCTATCTTCAAAGTGTATTCCAACCTTAGGAAGCTTCATATGGCTCTCTCTGAATGGAACAAATCCCATGTGGGCAACTTTTATGATAATGCCAGGAAGAAAGAGTTCTTAGTTGCTGAAGCTCAGCTGGCCTTGGATTTGGATCCTTCTAATGTTACTCTTCAAGAAGAGGTTTGTCTCAAGAGGAAAGAAGCTATTGCTTCTAATTTGCAGGAGGAATCTTTGCTTATACAAAAATCTAGAGTTAGGTGGCTGAAAGAAGGGGACTCCAACTCAAGATTTTTTATACTTCCATTAAAGTCAGAAGAAACTTCAATCATATTAAGGCCTTATATGTTGATGGCACTATTTGTTCTGATGTTTCTGCTATCAAGAAGCATATTGAGGACTATTATTATGGTTTGTTTAATAACAATCATGTTGTTTCTCTGGATATTCTGGATGACCTTCCTTTCCCTAAGCTAAGTGATGTGGATAATCTTGTCTTAGATAGGAATTTCACCATTAAGGATATCATTGATGTTGTCAAAGGTTTCAACTCTGATAAATGCCCTGGACCTGACGGTTTTAATGGTAAGTTCTACAAGGATTGTTGGAGCATCATTTGTTCTGATGTGGTCTTGGTTCTGTTTAGTTTTTTTAACACAGGGAGATTGCTTAAAGAGGCTAATCGTACTTTCATTGTTCTCATCCCAAAAGTGAAAGATTCAAATGAGCTCAAGAACCTTAGATCCATAGCTCTTTGCAATGTTTTTATAAGATTATTTCCAAGCTGTTAAATAATAGATTGCAGAGAGTTTTGCCCTCTATTATCAGTGATAATCAATGTGCTTTCGTTCATGGCAGAAGCATCAAAGATGTTGTGCTTCTTTCTAACGAACTGATTCATGACTTTAACAAGAAAGGTTGTAAGCCGAAGATGTGTATCAAGATTGATATTTCAAAATCATACGACTCTGTTTCGTGGGAATCCCTCTTCTACATCTTTTGAGTTATGAATTTCCCTCATTGTTGGACTGTTTGGTTTAAAGAAATCTTTGGTACTATGTCTTATGAAGTTTTAGTCAATGGAGAAGCCACGAAGTCGTTCAAGCCCAGGAATGGTGTGAGGCAGGGCGATCCCATAGCCCCCTATATTTTTGTTCTCATTATGCAGGTGGTCTCTCTCCTTTTTGAGGATGAAGTGAAGAAGGGTAACCTAAAACTATTGAGGGCCTCTGACTCCTTAGTAGTTTCTCATTTAATTTTTGCTGATGACTTAATGGTTTTTGCTGAAGTGGATGTCCAGAGTGCGGCCTCCATTAAGAGAGTCCTTGATGAGCTTTATAGTTCTACTGGTTTGAAGATTAATTTTGAGAAAAGTGTGGTTATTTACAGCTGTGGTGTGGATAAAAGTAGCATTGGCAGTGCCTTGGGTATCAATGAAGGTACTCTCCCGATTAGGTATCTTGGTGTTCCTCTCTTCATTGGTAGGCTTACTAAAGCTCACTGTAGTCCCTTAGTGGACAGGATCAAAAGGAGACTTTATAACTGGAAAGCCTCACATCTTTCTATGGCTGGTAGGATTGAATTAGTTCAATCTACCCTCACTGTTGCGTATCAATATTGGGCGGCTACTTTTCCTTTACCTTCTTCTATTTGTGAGGACATTGACAAGCTTTGTCGTGACTTCATCTGGGGTAAAACGGATTCTAAGTCTTCTGTCCATCTTGTCAAGTGGAGTTCCTTAGTTAAACCCAAGATCATTGGAGGTCTGGGTATTAAAAATATCAGGGATGTTGTCAAAGCGTCTATTATTCTTCATGGGTGGAACATTGCTAAAAAGAAAGATGGAGTTTGGATAAAATGGATTCATGAGAGATATCTGAAGAGACATTCTTTCTGGTCCCTGCCGATTAATGATTCTATCTCCTGGGTGTTCAAGAAGGTGTTGTTGGAACGTGATGTGCTCAGGGGGTTTATTAGCTTCACTATTGGCAATGGCTTAGATACTTATGTGTGGCATGATCCTTGTCTTCCGAAAGCTAGGTTCCTAGTGGAGGTGCTTGGGAAGCAAAGCTTTATTCAGTTGAGTCTTCCTAGTAAAGCTATTGTTAGTAGCCTTATTAGTGATGGTGACTGGTTCTTTGATGAGTATAGGCTGCATATTAAGTTGTTTAATGTCTTAAAGACTCTACCATCGCCTAATGGTTTCAGTGATAGCATTTCCTTTGTTGGGAATTCTGTTGTGAATCTAAGGCTGATTATGGATAATCTTAGTTCAGCTCGTGCTTTTACCCCCACTCCCTTTTTTCAGTGGCTATGGAGTATTAGTGGTCCTAAAAGGTTTCAGCTGCTGGGTTGGAAAATTGGTCATGGCAAAGTCCTTACTTCTAGTTATATCAAAAGTTTGGGCATTTGTCTGGCGTCGAGGTGCTCTTTATGCAAGGCTGCTGAAGAGGAGGTCTTCCATGTTTTCTTTACTTGCCAGTTCACCAGGGCTGTGTGGAGTTTCGCCTGCTCTGCTTTCTCTTTTCACATTCTTGAAGATCTAAATGATCTATATTCCCTTCATGGCAGGAAGTATGTGGTGATATGCATATGCATTTTTCATTGGTTGTGGAAGGAAATGAATGATAGACCTCACAAGAGTCACGAGAGAAGTACCCACAACCTTTGGTTGAGTATTCTGGATGATATTTGATGCATTCTGGAGTGAGCTGCTGATGGTTTTTCTGGATACCTTGGCCACGACCGTGTTTTGGATAACACGACCGTGTTGGGTCCCTGATGTCTGTGTTGCCTGATGGTTTTTCCACGACCACAACCGTGTTTTGGATGACACGGCCGTGTTGGGTTCCTGATGTCTGTGCTTCCTGTTTTTTTCTTCTGTGGGAGGTGTTTGGCTGTATAGTTTGCATTTTTTTTTCTTCTCCTGCCTTCCTAGATTACACTCTTTTGTTCTTTGTTTAGAGAGTGTACATATTCTTGTACAGTTTACAAAAAAATTATAAAAAGTAATGGAAGAGCTCGGTTCACCAAAAAAAAATGAAATTCAAGTTAACTCTAGACTAGATTAAGACTAAGTATGCAAGAAAAGACTAAGCTAGGTATGAAAATGTAAATTACATTAAGGCAGGAAAAAGAAAAGCACAAGAGCAAGTAAATGGCTAAACTAGCAAGAACAAGGCAAAAATAGGGCAAGAATCTAACTAAGCAAGAAAAGAGCTAACTAAGCTAACACTAGCTAGGCAAGATGAAAACTAGGGTTTTAAAGCAATTAAGGAAGGTGTGGGCTGCTTAGGGGATGCAATTATCACTTAAATTGGGGGGTGACATATGAACATTATGATTCCATTTAGATTATCCAAACCAAACAACAGGTTAGAGTCTAATGAATTAGCCTAAGATACTAACTGGCCATGGATATGCTAGGTTGTGTATAGGGGAACTAGTCCCTAACACTCCCTACTACCCTTGTGAGGCTCAGTTGGGTTAGGGATTAGGTTCAATTCTATTAGAGTCTAGTCAAGTCTAGGTTTCTATATTATACATTCCTAGGGCAATTAGGGGCCGAGGGTAGTAATGGGGAGGTGAAATTAGGGTTTTGGACCCCAACTCCCCCACATTCTAGCATTGAGAAGGCTCCATGCTAATTGTACTAGAGTCGCCAAATCTAGCCACTTAGATCTCTCACCTAGGATTAGGAAGATTTATTAGGATGTATGAAGATGGGAGGCAACCTAGGGATCCAAGAATTGGACCTAGGGGTAAATCCCAAAATTCACACACAAACCAACAAGAAATTCATGTAGAATGAGATAGAAATAGAATATAATAATTAGTAAATGGAATTACAAAGTTTACATGTCATTTTCCCTCAACATGGTATCAAAGTAACATTTTACACCCCAAAAAGCCCACCAAAAGGGGCCTCGCTACTCATGGAAATGGAAAATACAAAAAGAAAGGAGAAGGAGATAGAAGAAGCCATGGAGCTCAGTGAGAATGAAGAAATCCTCCACTTCAGCTACTACAGGGCATCCTCCTCCCTCCTCCAAGGTGTAGGGGCATGGAATGAAGGCGATTATAGGTAGAAACTAGGATAACTAGTGTTTTGGTGGTGGAAGTGGTGAAATGGAGTGGAATGGAGGTGAGAATGGAGTGGAATGGCTAAGGGGTAAAAATGGGGAGCTAGGAGGTGGTGGAAGGTAGCTTAGGGTGGCAAACCTTGACCTCCAGCCGCCACCCACATATATATAGGTGGGGAGGAAGCAATAGGTAAAGTAGTGAAAAAAGTAGATAGGTTTTGTGAGTAGCACGGCCGTGGTGGATCACCACGGCCGTGGTGGGTAGGGGTGAGCACGTTCGTGGTGGGGTACAAAGATTGTGTGAATTAAAATGATCAAAAAATGTCAGATTGTTTTGGGGTAGTGGCTGGCTGGTAGCACGGTCGTGTTGCGTGGAACGGTCGTGTTGGGAGCTGGTAACACGGCTGTGCTGGGTAGCACGACCGTGTTGGGTTATATGTGGCACAGCCGTGCTACGTGGCACAGACGTACTATGTGGCATGACCGTGTTGGGTTAGTGGTAGCATGATCATGTTGTGTAGCACAATCGTGTTGGAGGGTCACAACATGGCCGTGCTGTATAGCACGGCCGTGTTGGGGTATGTTTTGCAGCTACTTCAAAACTGAGATATTTCTTGTGATTTCTTCATTTGCAGCACGACCATTTCATGTTACCAAAGCCGTGTTGGTTTCTTTGCTTGCACTTTGAGCTTCAAACTTCATGATCCATGGACTTCTTTGCTTAAGCTTGACTCTTGGCCACTAGGGGTAGGTTGGGGGAGATTTGGGGTCTTCTTTTGGGCCCTCCATCTCTCTCATCCATCCAAGTGTGGTCCAAGTACCTGAGCAACATGTAAATAATGTCCATAAGTGCATTTTACACAAATATGCATATTGAGGGAAATAACATGTAATCTAACAGGTATAGATGTGATTGAAATGCAAAATGACACAAGATGAAGCCCTAAAATGGGATGAATCACCACCCCAAACTTGAAACATACTTATCCTCAAGTATGCTCCAACTCAATCTCTCTGCAAAATTTTCACAAGCAAGAAATGACAAATGCAATGTAAAGAATGATTATTGCTGAATAGGATCAATAGTGACTAAGTACATGCATTCCACTTCTCTCCTCTCCTACTTTTACAAGCCAATCATGAACAGAGCACAAAGCATATGAACTTAAAATATAGTGCATAAAACACACAAGCTATCCATATTTCTTTCATGTAGTTCTGGGTAAACCGTTTCATGATGATGTTAATCAAGGATGACCATGAGTGTTGTTTCACCTTCATCCTTTCAACCTTATGTTTCAAATCACACCAAATGACCCACGTGGCTACGGAAAAGGGCAAATGAGTTGGGTTTGATGTTTCCTAGCTCAATGGGAATAAAGATGGAAGAAAGGGTTGAGCTAAGATTTTGGAGTGCTATTACATAGAGCACTCATCTTTTCTTTATTTGAATGCTCTTAAATGGGAGCATCCCTTTATTTTCTTTTTGCATTTTTTTCTTTTCTTTTTCTTTGCCCTTGGAGTAGATAGGGCATATGGTGATAAGAGTGAAGCAGTGAGATGTAGATCTGGCCACCTCATGTTGCATTTCAATCACATCTATACCTGTTAGATTACATGTTATTTCCCTCAGTATGCATATTTGTGTAAAATGCACTTATGGACATTATTTGCATGTTTTTCAGCCATTTGGACCATATTTGATGGAAGAGAGAGAGAAGGAGTGATCCTAGGGTTTCTCTACCTTGAAGAAGCCCAAAGTGAAGTCTGATGCTCCCTCAACCTACCCCTAGTGGCCAAAGACCCATAGAAGCAAAAATGTCCAACGAAATCCGAAAAATCAAGCCCAAGTGCAGCAGCAGACAGCACCACAGCCGTGCCGCAAAGAATGGTCGTGCAAGGGACAGACACCATGGTCGTGCCACCTAGCATGGCCGTGCTACACAACTGAAGAATGGGCATGGCGTAGCACCACGTCCACCATCACCTTGCTCACCATGCTCATGCTACACAACACGGTCGTGCCACCCTTAACCCACCACGATCGTGGTAACCACCACGGTCGTACCAGTTTCAATACAAAAAATGACCAGCAACATGTGATCTGACCATTTTAATTCACACGATCATTCTAACCCACCACGACTGTGCTCACCCCTACCCACCACAACCGTGGTGACCAACCACAGTCATGCTACTCACAAGACCTAGCTACTTTTTCCACTACATTTCCCACTTTGCCACTACTTGACCTATTGCTTCCCCCCATACCTACATATAAGTGGGTGGTGGCTGGAGATTGAGGTTATCTACCCTACGGCCACTCTAGCCTCCCCATTTCATCCTCCATCCATTCCCACCTCCATTTCACCATTTCCACCATCAAACCCCTACTTTCCTTCCATTTCCACCCTTTTCCACCATACATCCATGCCATTCACCTACCTTGGAGGAGGGAGATCATGCTATAGCTACTAGGAGGTGGAGAAGGAGGAGTCTTCACCGAGCTCATCATGTCTTTTCACTCCTATACTCATTCTTTCTCCTTTCTTTTTGTATTTTTCATTTCCATGAGTAGCTAAGCCCCCTTGGGTAGGCTGTTTGGGGTGTAAAATGTTACTTTGATACCATTTTGGGGGAAAATAACATGTAAACTTTGTAATTCCATTTGCTAATGATTATATTATATTTCTATCTCATTGTCCATGAATTGCTTGTTGGTTTGTGTGTGAAATCATCTAGGAATTTAGGGAAATTGCTTATATATGTGAATTTTGGGATTTGCCCCTAAGTCTAATTCTTGGATCCCTAGGTTGCCTCCCATCTTCCTATATCATGATCAATCTCCCTAAGCCTAAGTGAGAGATCTAAGTATCTAGATTAGATAATTCTGGTGCAATTATCATGGAGCCTTCTCAAGGCTAGAATGTAGAGGAATTTGAGGTCCAAATCCCTTATTTCACCTCCCCATTACTACCCTCGGCCCCTAATTGCCCTAGGAATCTCTAATCTTGAAACCTAGACATGACTAGACTCTTATTTGAATTGAACCTAATCCCTAACCCAATTGATCCTCGCAAGGGTAGTATGGGGTGTTAGGGACTAGTTCCCCTATACACAACCAAGCACACCCATGGCCAATAAGTAGCTTAGGTTAATTCATTAGACTCTAACTTGTCATTTGGTTTGGATAATATAAATGGAATCAAAATGTTCATATGTCACCCCCAACTTAAGTGATAAGTGCATCCCCTAAATAGCCCACACCTTCATTAATTGCTTTAAAACCCTAGTTTTCATCTTGCTTATCCAGTATTAGCTTAGTTAGCTCTTTTCCTGCTTAGTTAGCTTCTTGCCCTATTTTTGCCTTGTTCTTGCTAGTTTAGCTCTTTACTTGCTCTATTTCTCTGTTTTCTAGTCTAGTGTAGTTTAACTCTCTTCTTGCTTACCTTAGTGTAGTTTGTTCTTTTCTTACCTTACCTTGCCTTTTCTTTCTTAGTAGAATTAATTGTCTAGGGTTAACTTAGATTTCATTCCCGCCTTTAATTACTTTCTTTTTCACCCTTAGTTTAACAATCAAATCACCTTTAAACCCTTAACCATAGTCTCCGCAGTAGGAACCCAGCCGAACTAACTTAGCTCTAGTGCCCCCTTTTCTCCCTGAGGATCGACCCCTACGCTTGCCCTTCACCTATGCTACAGTAGTACCCCGTGTGCTTGTGGGTGACCTATTTGCATTGTGATTGACTGTGTTTGGGTTAATATAAATTTTGAAAGATCCAACCATGTGTTTGAGTCTCGTGGAGTGCATCCAGTCACCTCTAGTTGGCTAGTGTGTACACCTCTGGCTTGACGCACCAAGCTTTCTGGCTTCGTTGCCGGGGAGAAAGGCGCTCGACCTAGCTAGTTAGTTTTTCTTTGACTTTTCCTACTGCCCTCATCATTGATATTCTTTATTCATTATTCTTTGCATTCTTTGTGTATATTGGTTTACTAACTTTCTTTCTTTTGTTTGGTTGTGCTTTGTGCATGTGGCAAGTCATTCGGGAGGAAACAAGATGGAAGGCCAAAATGCACCCCACAAGCCGCTTCATGACTACTTCATGCCTAGAAACTATAAATTGCCAACTGCTAGTAGGGTTGATCAAATTCCAGGGGAGCAATTCTCTATTCCTCCAGGTCTTGTTGGGCTCCTACCCATATTCTACAGCTTAGAGAGTGAGAACCCCTACAAGTACTTGGACTCCTTTCTAGAAGTATGCTCCACTTTTAGGACGCCGACGGCTAGTGATGATACAATTCGGTTGACCTTGTTCTCTTTCTCCCTCAAAGATAGAGCTAAAGATTGGTATGACTCAAGAAGGGACATCATGAGTTGGGAAACAATGAAGAATGCCTTCTTGAGACAATTCTACTCTATAGCACGGTTGATACAAATGTTGCGTGCCATACCAAGTTTTAGTCAAATAGATAATGAGCGATTCCACAAGGCTTGGGAGAGATTTCAAAAGATGTTGAGAGAATGTCCACATCATGAGATCCCTTTATGGAAGCTAGTTCAGTCCTTCTACTCCAGTCTATCTCATGCAAGTCAAGCTACAATGGATTCTTCTTGTGGAGGAGTTTTTATGGCTAAACCACCTGAGGAGACATGGCCCTTGTTTGAGAGTTTGGCAAAAAGTTCAAGGATGAAAGCTTCTAGTATGGTTAGTGGCAATGACCTATCTTTCGGTGTGACATTTCCAACTCGTGATGATTCAAGCCTACAATTGATGAAAATGTTTGGTGAAATGGTGAGCTTTATGAGAAACCAAGTGACCAAACCTCCTTACTATGGGGAAGAAAAGAAGACACCTCAGTCCTATAGCTACCAAGAACCACAAAGTACCACATATAGATCAAGGTTTGAGGAAGAGGTTCTCTCTAGATTGAAAGTATTTGATGATGTTCAAAGAGATGTTGCAAGGTTAGAAGAGAGAATAGAGAAACTATCTTCCATAATCGCTCTCCAAGAAGAAAAAGTGTCTTCAATACCCATCATGAGCCACCATGAAGAAAGTGGACCTATTCCTTCTTCCCACATTTTCTATAGTGCACCCCTCATGCAAGTACATCCTATTCACTCCTTTGAAGGATATCCTAAGCCTTACACTCCTCCACCACCTACCTCACCTCAAATTTCCCAAAACTTCACTTTCCAACCCCAATTCTCTCCTCCCCCTCAATTCTCTTCTCCACCTCAATTTCAACCCCAAGTGTCACCTCCTCCTCCTCCACAGCCACAACATGCTCCCCCTCTCCACCATGAGCAAGGTAGTGTTGTGATAGTTCTAAGGAGTGGAAAGACTCTTGAGCAGCCCGCAAGTCAAAGAAAAATTAACAAAGCAAAGCAAAGGCAACCAAGTGGTGATATTGTGATTGATATTACTGAAGATGATGTTGTGATGCCTCATGTTGATTTTGGGATACCATGTGCTCCACCTCATACTCCATGTGCAAATCCCACCATCCCTACTATTTGGCCTCATGTTCATGCAAGTATGAAAAAAACTAGTGATCCTCCATTCATTAAATCACTAGACGAGCCCCCAGAATTGAAAAGGAAGCAAAAGCACAATGTTGATATTCTTGAGGTGTTTCGCCAAGTGAAGGTGAACATTCCACTTTTGGATGCTATCAAGCAAATCCCATCATATGCCAAGTTTCTCAAGAATCTATGCACTATGAAAAGAAGGTCAACGGGGAGGATTCCAAAGAAGGTGAGATTAACTGAATAAGTGAGCTCCATTATACAACACTCACTAATGACCCAGGAGCCCCACTCATATCTAGTTACATAGGGGGATATCGCATAGACAGGTCCTTACTTGATTTGGGATCTAGTGTGAATTTGATGCCATACAATGTCTATGTTGAGCTGGGCTTAGGCAAGTTGAATCCGGCACATTGCACTCTCTAGTTGGTGGATAGATCCATAAAAGTGCCTAGGGGTAGAGTGGATGATGTCTTGGTGATGATAGATAAAGAAAAATGTGCGGTGTTCTCGGTGGATTTCATTGTACTTGATATGGAGCCATAGGATAGGAAGATTCCCATCATCTTGGGAAGGCCGTTCTTATCTACAGCTGATGCCGACATTCATGTGTGTAGTGGCACTATGACAGTCTCATTCTTGGACATGAAGATGAACATCAACATGTACAAGACCCCAACCTGGAGAGTCTGAGATAGGGATATTGGACATGATCACTTCACAAGTCCAAATGCGCATTTGAGAGAAGGATACCAAGTTGAAGAGATTGGTGATGATTATTGTGATGAAAGGGATGAGGAACCTAGATTGAGTGCAAATGAGGGATGCATGTTTTGCAAGAATGGACACATGAGAATTCCAAATGGGTGAATGATTGAAGAATCACAAAGAAGCCAAGCTAAAGGCAAGAAACTCAGTGCTTGTGGGAGGCAACCCACCTGGGTTTGGGAGTTTTTCACCCAACCTTACATTTTTGATACTTTTGATTTGTTTTTACATTTTCCAAGAAAACACACACACATACTTGTATTTGATAGTTTTTGTGTAGTTTTGAGATGTGTAGGCGAGAACATAGTGAAATGAAGAAGAATGGATGACATTTTGACAAAGAATCAATGGAAGATCAACTTGAGATAAAAGTCTTGATGTTTGGACAAGATTTAAGTGTCATACTACAGTTATAGTGCCCACCACGACCGTGGTGACATGGAACGGCCGTGGTGGTGCACTCACTTTCAACAGGGAAATCATCAGAATTTGAGAAAATCCACTTAGTATCAGGGTAGAACGGTTGTGCAAGGCAGCACATCCGTGCTATCTGAAGACACCACGGCCGTGCCGTATCCCAATTATAGCAACTTAAGTCAGAATTTTGCAAAATTCCAAGTTATTTGCTCATTTATTTGAAGAATAGAATGGTCATGCTCCACGACCTTAATCTCCAGATTCCACCAATTTCCATCCATAAAATCACCATTTTCTCTCCATTCCGCCCTAATAGCCCCATTCTTTAGAGAAGTTCGAAATTTGTTAATTTTACCCCCATTTTTTAGCAAGGATGAAGAAATTCACAAGGAAAGTAGTAGAGAAGACTAAGGGATTCATCTCCTACCAAAGAAGGCCGAAGAATAGCAACCCCCAGTTGATGGAGGCCGAATTGGATGCATTGGTGGATCCTATCGCGGAAGAGGTCTTTGCACAACCACGATGGGGGACATTGTCGTCATCAAGAGCATCACAACCACCATCGTCTACTTCCGGACCCTCTGTCTCATCTAAGAAACCTTTAGCTTTAGTAGCACGGCCGTCAGTTTTAGCACCACGGCCATCTATTTCTTCGGAAGTGCAGCTGTAGCTAGAGCTGCAGCCACGAGCACATCAACGGCTCTTGCTTGATGAGGAAGAGGATGTGGAGATTCCAGATACTAAGCAGCATGAGATACCCCCCCCCCCGTCCACAGCCTGAGGTCACTACCGGCAGGGCAAAGGAACCTAAGCACCCAGAGTGTTTGACACACAAAGTGATAGCAACTCACTATGTGTGCCAAGCAACGATGGAAGCTATGGGCTTCTACGCCTATTTCCAGAGCCTAATGGAGAAGATGAGATTATTTAAGATCTTAATGCTGCAACAAGAATCGTATATTGAGCTGACTCGACAATTCTTTGCTACACTAGAGAAAGCGACTGATGATGGCGAGAATGCCATTAAATTGATGATTGGGGACAAGAGGTGGAAGATAACCTCAAAGCTTCTGAATCAGATTTTTGCCCCGAGTGAAGAGATGGTATCCCTCCTAGATGGAGGAACGACAGAGAATGACTCCAGTTCCACATATTCGACAATGTGGAAATGCTTCACTGACCAGAGTACTTTTGTAGTGGGGAAATCCAAGGCGAGTGCTATCCATAATCCATTCCTCCGCTATGTTCAGAAGGTGTTAGCAAACACCATCTTTGGAAGGTATGAGAACCAAGGCAGCTGCACAAAGAAGGATCTTTTTGTACTTGGTTAGATGACAAAGGAGAAGCATGTGAACCTGGGAGCTTTACTCATTGAGCATCTGAGGACAATCCTTTCTAAGAGCACAAATCCATTTGTAATGGGAGGGATTGTGACGTCCATAGCCACTGCCTTAGGACATGACGTGATAGGTTACACAAAGGCAGATGGAGGAAAGTTGGTTGACTTGCATTACTTGGCATGCTCTTCCATGATCACAGTTGTGGAGCAGAAAATCATCTACCAAGTCAACCAACCATACCCAGGAGTCACCTTGGAGATACCCTACCATGCTCAACCCATCATGGCACAATATGGACCCACACAGGATTTTCTGGAGAAATTGAGGAGGTATGAGGAGGAGAACCCCAGAGGAGATGGCATCCCTGAGGTGATTTTTGCAGAGGGTCTAGGAGAACCCTCACAGGTAGCTAAGCAGAGATGTGCAGTGGAGGACAGAGTGGCATGACGAGTGAGATAGAGAGAGGAGAGGATAGGGGCGTTAGAGCCACAACAACCCTCAGTGAATGCATATGAAATGGCCACCATTCATGCACAGCTAGAGGGCATTCAGGCGACATAGGATAGGATACTACGAGCATAGGAGGGTTTTCAACATACTCAAGATGACATGTGGTTGGACCATCAACATTTGCATTACCAGGTCAACCATCTTTACTAGTTCCAGAATGCCCAGGCCCAGAGGAATCTACTATGGGGTGAAGATTGGTGGAGTTCTTTAGCAGCTTTTTAGGACAGCTATCCGCCTCCACAGTCAAACTACTGGGGTGCCTACTATAGATAGGGAGGAGCACCCCCACCACCACCACAGTGATCATCTACCCTATCATCCTAGACTTTAGTGTCATGCCGAGGACAGCATGATTCAAAAGTTTGGGGTGGTAGGGCGGTATGCCCTTGTTCCATTTTCACTCATTTTGTATCTCACATGTTGTTTACTTTTTGTTTGTTGTTTTCCCCCTATTTGCTTGTTTTTTCTTGTTTTTCTATCTAGTTTAGAGTTTACTGCTTTGCATACATGCATGCCATGTAGTTTGCTTTCTTGTCATTTTTGCATAATTTTCTTAAAAAATTCTCTTTTTGCCATGTATTGCATATCATGTAGATTTTTGGTAATTTTTGCATGTTTTAGCTAGGATTTGCTTGTTTGATATTTTAAGTTCAACAATATAGGCTTAGATGTGATTGGAGGCAACTTGGCACCGTTTTGGCCAATTTTGCCCAAATTTGAGATTTCTTGTCTAAAAAGTGTGTTTTGACCCAATCTCTACTGTTTTGAGTAAAAATGATGAACTTTGACAAATGCAAGTGAATTATCATTGTTTGTTGATAAATGGTATCAATTCTTGACTTTTTACATGTGCATCACCTCTCTTGTGTTTGTGGATGATTTGGTTGAATTCTGATTTGAGCAAGCTATGAGCACTTAGTGCCTACAAAATCACTTGATTGAAATATCAATTTCAGGTTGTTCATTCATGTGGTGTGACATTGTGGGATGAAGTGTTGGATTAATTTTCATGCAGAATACCTTATGCTGAGAATCACGCCAATGACCCCTCTTTTGACCCGAATCTTCACTCACCATCTTCTTACCCCTCTGCCTCATAAAAGGATGCCAAAGTGCACATATCAGTTGTGGCAACCTCCAAAAGTTTGGGGTGGCCACATCTACATCTCATCGCTTCACTCTCATCACCATATGCCCTATCTAATCCAAGGGCAAAGAAAAAGAAAATAAAAAAAATGCAAAAAGAAAATAAAAGGATACTCCTATTTAAGAGCATTCAAATAAAGAAAAGATGAGTGCTCTATGTAATAGCACTCCAAAATCTTACTGCAACCCTTTCTTCCATCTTTATACCCATTGAGCTAGGAAACATCAATCCTATCTCATTTTTCCCTTTTCTGCAGCCACGTGGGTCATTTGGTTTGATTTGAAACATAAAGTTAAAAGGATGTAGGTGAAACAGCATTCCTAGTCATCCTTGATCAACACCATCATGAAACGGTTTACCCAGAACTACATGAAAGAAATATGGATAGCTTGTGTGTTTTATGCACTATATTTGAAGTTCATATGCTTTGTGCTCTTTTCATGATTGGTTTGTGAAATCAGGAGAGGAGAGAGGTGGAGTGCATGTACTTAGTCACTATTGATCCTATTAAGTAATAATCATTCTTTACATTCCATTTGTCATTTCTTGCTTGTGAAAATTTTGCAGAGAGATTGAGTTGGAGCATACTTGAGGATAAGTATGTTTCAAGTTTGAGGTGGTGATTCAACCCTATTTTAGGGCTTCATCTTGTGTCATGTTGCATTTCAATCACATCTATACATGTTAGATTACATGTTATTTCCCTCAATATGCATATTTGTGTAAAATGCACTTAGGGACATTATTTGCATATTTTTCAAGCATTTGGACCACGTTTGATGGGAGAGAGAGAAGGAGTGATCCTAGGGTTTCTCTACCCTTGTAGAAGACCAAAGTGAAGTTTGATGCTCCCTCAACCTACCCCTAGTGGCCAAAGACCCATAGAAGCAAAAATGTCCAAGGAAATATGAAGAAGCAAGCCCGAGTGCAGCAGTAGACAACACCACGGCTGTGCAGTAAAGAATGGTCATGAAAGGGACAGACACCATGGCTGTGCCACCTAGCACAACTATACTACACAATTGAAGAACAGGCATGGCGCAACACCACGGCCACCATCACCTTGCGCACCACGGCCGTGCCACCCTTAACCCACCACGGTCGTGGTGACCACCACAGCCGTGTCAGTTTCAGTACAAAAATGACCACCAACCTATGATCTGACCATTTTAATTCACATGATCGTTCTAACCCACCACGACCGTACTCACCCCTACCCACCACGGTCGTGGTGACCAACCACGATTGTTCTACTCACAAGACCTAGCTACTTTTTCCACTACATTTCCCACTTTTCCCCTACTTGACCTATTGGTTCCCCCCACACCTATATATAGGTGGGTGGTGGCTAGAGATTGAGGTTAGCTACCCTACAGCCACTCTAGCCTCCCCATTTAATCCTCCATCTATTCCCACCTCATTCCACCTCCATTTCACCATTTCCACCATAAAAACCCTACTTTCCTTCCATTTCCACCCTTTTCCACCATACATCCATGCCATTCACCTACCTTGGAGGAGGGAGATCAAGCTACAACAGTTAGGAGGTGGAGAAGGAGGAGTCTTCACTGAGCTCATCATGGCTTTTCACTCCTCTACTCATTCTTTCTCCTTTCTTTTTGTATTTTTCATTTCCATGAGTACCTAGGATCCCTTGGGTGGGCTGTTTGGGGTGTAAAATGTTACTTTGATACCATGTTGGGGAAAAATTACATGTAAACTTTGTAATTCCATTTGCTAATGATTATATTCTATTTTTATCTCATTCTCCATGAATTGCTTGTTGGTTTATGTGTGAAATCATCTAGGAATTTAGGGAAATTGCTTATATATGTGAATTTTGGGATTTGCCCCTAAGTTTAATTCTTAGATCCCTAGGTTGCCTCCCATATTCCTATATCCTAATCAATCTCCCTAAACCTAAGTCAAAGATCTAAGTAGCTAGATTAAATAATTCTAGTGTAATTAGCATGGAGCCTTCTCAAGGCTAGAATGTAGGGGAATTGGGGTCCAAAGCCTTAATTTCACCTCCCCATTACTACCCTCAGCCCCTAATTGCCCTAGGATTGTCTAATCTAGAAACCTAGACTTGACTAGACACTAAATGAATTGAACCTAATCCCTAACCCAATTGAGCCTCACAAGGGTAGTAGGGGGTGTTAGGGACTAGTTCCCCTATACACAACCTAACATATCCATGGCCAGTTAGTAGCTTAGCTTAATTCATTAGACTCTAACTTGTTATTTGGTTTGGATAATCTAAATGGAATCATAATGTTCAAATGTCACCCCCCAACTTAAGTGATAAGTGCATCCCCTAAACATCCCACACCTTCATTAATTGCTTTAAAACCCTAGTTTTCATCTTGCTTAGCTAGTATTAGCTTAGTTAGCTCTTTTCCTGCTTAGTTAGCTTCTTGCCCTATTTTTGCCTTGTTCTAGCTAGTTTAGCTCATTGCTTTCTCTATTTGCTAGTCTAGTGTAGTTTAACTCTCTTCTTGCTTACCTTAGTGTAGTTTGTTCTTTTCTTACCTTGTCTTTCCTTTTCTTGCTTGGTAGAATTAAATGTCTAGGGTTAACTTAGATTTCTTTCCCGCCTTTAATTACTTTCTTTTTCACACTTAGTTTATCAATCAAATCACCTTTACACCCTTAACCCTTGTCTTCGCAGTAGGAACCCAGCCAAACTAACTTAGATCTAGTGCCCCCTTTTCTCCCTGAGGATCGACCCCTACGCTTGCCCTTCACCTATTCTACAATAGTACCTCGTGCACTTGCAGGTGACCTATTTGGTATTGTGATCGACTGTGTTAGGGTTAATATAAATTATGAAAGATCCACCCGTGTGTTTGAGTCCCGTGGAGTGCATCTAGTCACCTCTAGTTGGCTAGTGTGCGCGCCTCAGACTTGATGCGCCAAGCTTTCTGGCTAGTTTCTTTTTTCTACTCTCTTTTTTATTTCTTTTTTCTTCTTCTTTTCATTTTTTCTTTTATTTTTCTTCTTTTTTCTCTATTTTTTTCTTCTTTTTCTTATTTTTTGTCTCTTTATTTTCTTCTTCCCAAAAAGCTTGGTGTGTCGGGCCAGAGGTGTACACACTATCCAACAATGGGTGACTAGATGCACTCCAGGGGACTCAAACACACATGTGGATCTTTCAAAATTTATATTAACCCTAACACAGTCGATCACAATACCAAATAGGTCACCCGCAAGTGCATGGGGTACTATTGCAGCATAGGTGAAGGGCAAGTGTAGGGTCGATCCTCAGGGAAAAAAGAGGGCACTAGAGCTAGGTTAGTTTGGCTTGGTTCCTACTGAGGAGACTAGGGTTAAGGGTTTGAAGGTTGATTTGATTGTTAAACTACTATGAACAAACAAGGAATTAAAGGCAAGCATGAAAGCTAAGTTAACCCTAGACTAGATTAAGGCTAAGTATGCAAGAAAAGACTAAGCTAGGAAAGAAAAGAAAATTTACACTAAGGCAAGCAAGGGAAAAGCACAAGAGCAAGTAAAGAGCTAAACTAGCAAGAACAAGGCAAAAATAGGGAAAGAAGTTAACTAAGCAAGAAAAGAGATAACGAAGCTAACACTAGCTAGGCAAGATGAAAACTAGTGTTTTAAAGCAATTAAGGAAGGTGTGGGCTGCTTAGGGAATACACTTATCACTTAAGTTGGGGGTGACATATGAACATTATGATTCCATTTAGATTATCCAAACCAAACAACAAGTTAGAGTCTAATGAATTAACTTAAGCTACTAACTAGCCATGGATATGCTAGGTTGTGTATAGGGGGACTAGTCCCTAACACCCCCTACTATCCTTGCGAGGCTCAATTGGGTTAGGGATTAGGTTCAATTCAATTAGAGTCTAATCAAGTCTAGGTTTCTAGATTAGACATTCCTAGGGAAATTAGGGGCTGAGGGTAGTAATGGGGAGGTGAAATTAGGGTTTTGGGCCCCAATTCCCCCACATTCTAGCCATGAGAAGACTCCTTGCTAATTGCACTAGAATTATCTAATATAGCTACTTAGATCTATCACTTAGGTTTAGGGAGAATGATTAGGATGTAGTAAGATGGGAGGCAACCTAGGGATACAATAATTGGACCTAGGGGCAAATCCCAAAATTCACATATATAAGAAAATTCCCTAAATTCCTAGGTGATTTCAAACACAAACCAACAAGCAATTCATGGAGAATGCGATAGAAATAGAATATAATAATTAGCAAATGGAATTACAAAGCTTACATGTCATTTTACTCCAACATGGTATCAAAGTAACATTTACACCCCAAACAGCCCACCCAAGGGGGCCTAGCTACTCATGGAAATGGAAAATACAAAAAGAAAGGAGAAAGAATTTGTAGAGGAGTGAAAAGCCATGATGTTCTCGGTGAAGACTCCTCCTTCTCCACCTCCTAGTAGCTTTAGCTCGATCTACTTCCTCCAAGGTAGGTGAATGGCATGGATGTATGGTGGAAATGGAAGGAAAGTAGGATTTTGATGGTGGAAATGGTGAAATGGAGGTGGAATGAGGTGGGAATGGATGGAGGATGAAATGGGGAGGCTAGAGTGGTTGTAGGGTCACTCTCCTTGTGCCCCAGCAACCACCTAGGTATATATAGGTGTGGGGGAAGCACTAGGTTAAGTAGGGGAAATATGGGTAAAGTAGTGCAAAAATAGGTAGGTTTTGTGAGTAGCATGGCCGTGGTGAGTAGGGGTGAGCACAGTCATGGTAAGGTACAATGATCATGGGAATTAAAATGTGGATATCACAGGGAGATGGTACATGGATGGCCACGGCCGTGGGGGGTCACCACAGTCGTGGTGGGAACCTATGGCCACAGGCATATTGCTCACCATGACCGTTTTGGCCAAATTCATCAGTTTTTGGAAGTTATAGTGATAACTTGTGATTGGGGCATGTCCACCATGGCCATGGTGAAGTACCACAGCCATTTTGGTGTCCTTGCCATGGACTTGAGCTTTGAACTTGATCATGCATGGAGGTCATTGCTTCAAAACATTCTTCGACCACTTGGGGTAGGCTGGGAGTGGTTTTCCCTCATTTTGGGCTCCTCCAAGCCTGAGGAAACCATAGATTGGATTGTCTTATCTCCATGCCATTAAGTAGTGGACAAAGTACCTATAAAACATGCAAAAGCCTCCATAATTGCATTTGATAGAAATATGCATAGTGAGGGAAATAACATGTAATCTAACAGGTATATATGTGATTAAAGTGCAAAATGAGACAAAATGAAGCCCTAAATAGGGCTGAATCACCACCCCAAACTTAAAACATACTTGTCCTCAAGTATGCTCCAACTCAATCTCTCTACAAATTTTTCACAATCAAGAAATGGCAAATGCAATGCAAAGGATGATTATTGCTGAATGGGATAAAAAATGACTAAGTGCATGCATTCCACCTCTCTCCTCTCCTACTTTCACAAACCAATCATGAAAAGTGCACATAGCATATGAACTTCAAATATAGTGCATAAAACATGCAAGATATCTATATTTCTTTCATGTAGTTCCAGGTAGATCGTTTCATGATGGTGTTAATCAAGGATGACTAGGAGTGATGTTTCACCTTCATGCTTTCAACCTTATATTTCAAATCACCCCAAATGACCCACGTAGCTGCAGAAAAGGGAAAAATGAGATAGGTTTGATGTTTCCTAGCTCATTGGGTATGAAAATGGAAGAAATGACTATTGTAAGATTTTGGAGTGCTATTGCGTAGATCACTCATCTTTTCTTTATTTAGATGCTCTTCAACAAGAGCACCTATTATTTTATTTTTGCATTTTGCATTTTTTTCTTTTCTTTTTTCTTTACCCTTGGAGTAGGTAGGGCATATGGTGATGAGAGTGAAGCGGTGAGATGTAGATGTGGCCACCCCAAACCTTTGGAGGTGGCCACAGCTAATATGTGCACTTTGTCATCCTTTCATGAGGCGTAGGGGTAAGAAGATGGTGAGTGAATAGTCGGGTCAAAGAGGGGTCACTGGCGTGATTCTCAACATAAGGTATCCTACATGAAAATTAGTCCAACACTTCATCCAACAATATCACACCACATGAATGACCAATCTGAAATTGATACTTCTATCAAGTGATTTCATAGGCACTAAGCACTCATAGCTTGCTCAAGTCACACTTCAACCAAATCATTCACAAACACAAAAGAGGTGACACACATGTAAAAAGTCAAGAATTAATACCATTTAGAAATAAACAATGATAATTCACTTGCATTTGTCAAAGGTCATCATTTTAATCCAAAAAGTAGAGATTGGGTTGAAACACACTTTTAGGCAAGAAATCTCAAATTTGGGTAAAAGCGACCAAAACGGTGCCAAATTGTCTTCAATCACATCTAAGCCTATATTATTGAACTTAAAGCAGTAAACAAGCAAATCCTAGCTAAAACATGCAAAAATTACCAAAAATCTACATGTTATGCAATGCATGGCAAAAAAAGCAAATTTTTGAAAATTATGCAAAAATTACTAGAAAGTAAACTACATGACATGCAAGTATGAGAGATGGTTATACTATTTGATCATCTTGAGCAAACATTTAGAACAAGGAACATTGAGGAAAGTGGGGGTAGAGAAAGGGCTTACCGCCCTACCACCCCAAACATTTAAACCATGTTATCCTCAACATGAAATAGAAGTCCAGGATGATAGGGTAGGGGACATGGACTTGTGGTAGAAAAATGCCAACAAGGGAGAGAGATCTCAAGGTGACCAGAGAGCAGGGGATATCCACCACGGTCATTTTGTATTGCCTCCGCCACGGCCGTGTTGTGTGGCATGTTCGTGGTTGTCACCTTCCTGTAGCTTTTTTACTGATTTACAATTTTCTCTTCAATTATGATCTTCTCCTTGGTTGGTTCTTCCATGCATCATCTTTCCTCTATTGTACATGTTCTAAAATGATTCAAAAACAACAAAAACCATCAAGTATAAATTGCGTGTTTGTTTTCTTGGAAAAGTGTAAAAACAAAACAAAAGTATCAAAAATGGAGGGTTGGGTGAAAAATTCCCAAACCTAGGTGGGTTGCCTCCCACAAGTGCCGAGTTTTATGCCTTCAGCTGGGCTTGTTGTTATTTCAGCATCAACCATTGTCTAAAAACAAAATTTTTGCATTCCCATCATAGACAATCCTCTTAAATGCTTTCCTTGATTGATCTTCCTCCCAAGGGTCATGCGAGCTTCTCAAGTATTTTTCAATAGTTTTCTCTCCTTGGGGATCATCATCATAGATCTTAATCAGCCTTATGACCTTCAAAAATTTCATGACATAGTTTTTCTCTATCTTGAGGAATGGGTCTTCATAGGCATCAAATAGAGGGGTCTCAATCATATGGGACACTTGCAAATAAGGACTTTCCGGCAATGGCTCTTCATTAAGATCTTTGTCAACCTGATTCCCTCCATTGATATGCTTCTCAATAACCTTGTCACACCCCACGATTGAAACCATATCCATTTTCTCGTAGGGAGTATAGGGAGCATGTGATAATTGTGGTCATGACACTTTTGTTAATGACCTTTGGAATTGAGTTGGAGGAGGGAATTGAGGTCGGAAGGTGAACTGGTGGGAAGTTTGTGACGATAGAGGTGGTGGGGGTGTGTAAGGCTTAGAATAGCCTTGGAGGTAGGGCAGTGGAGGAAATGGATGGGTTTTTGCATTTTGGCCTTCCATCTTATCTTCCCCGAGTGGCTTGCCACATGCACAAGGTACAACCAAACAAAAGAAAGCAAGTTAGCAAACCAATATGAAAAAAGAATGCAAAGAATAAAGAATAAATAATAGCAATGATGAGGGCAGTGGTAAAAGTCAAAGCAAAACTAACTAGCTAGGCCGAGCACCTCTCTCCCTGGAAACAGTGCCAAAAATCTTGGTGTATTTCTCAAATGAAACAAAACAAATTGGAAAAAGATGATGCTAAAGGGGAGAGTCAACACCACAACTGCTAGGTAGCTATGGCGCTTTCTGTCCCCAACAACGACGCCAGAAAGCTTGGTGTGTCGGGCTAGAGGTGTACACACTAGCCTACAAGGAGTGACTAGATGAACTCCACGAGACTCGAACACACATTTGTATATTTCAAAATTTATATTAACCCTAACACAGTCGATCACAATACCAAATAGGTCACCTGCAAGTGCACGGGGTACTATTGTAGCATAGGTGAAGGTCAAGCGTAGGGGTCGATCCTCAGGGAGAAAAGGGGGCACTAGAGCTAGTTTAGTTTGGTTGAGTTCCTACTGCGGAGACTAGGGTTAAGGGTTTGAAGGTTGATTTGATTGTTAAACTATAATGAAATAACAAGGAATTAAAGGCAAGAATGAAATCTAAGTTAATCGTAGACTAGATTAAGGCTAAGTATGTAAGAAAAGACTAAGCTAGGTAAGAAAAGACAATTTACACTATGGCAAGCAAGGGAAAAGCAAAAGAGCAAGTAAAGAGCTAAACGAGCAAGAACAAGGCAAAAATAGGGAAAGAGGCTAACTAAGCAAGAAAGGAGCTAACTAAGCTAACACTAGCTAGGCAAGATGAAAAGTAGGGTTTTAAAGGTGTGGGCTGCTTAGGGGATGCACTTATCACTTAAGTTGGGAGGTGACATATGAACATTATGATTCCATTATATTATCCAAACAAAACAACAAATTAGAGTCTAATGAATCAACCTAAGCTACTAACTGGCCATGATTATGCTAGGTTGTGTATAGGGGGACTAGTCCCTAACACCCCCTACTACCCTTACGAGGCTCAATTGGGTTAGGGATTAGATTTAATTCAATTAGAATCTAATCAAGTCTAGGTTTTTAGATTAGACATTCCTAGGGCAATTAGGGGCCGAGGGTAGTAATGGGGAGGTGAAATTAGGGTTTTGGGCCCCAATTCCCCCACATTCTAGCCTTGAGAAGGCTCCTTGCTAATTGCACTATAATTATCTAATCTAGCTACTTAGATCTCTCACTTAGGGTTAGGGATATTGATTAGGATGTAGTAAGATGGGAGGCAACCTAGGAATCCAAGAATTAGACCTAGGGGTAAATCCCAAAATTCACATATATAAGCAATTTCCCTAAATTCCTAGGTGATTACACACACAAACCAACAAACAATTCATGGAGAATGAGATAGAAATAGAATATAATCATTAAAAAATGGAATTACAATATTTACATGTCATTTTTCCCCAACATGGTATCAAAGTAACATTTTACTCCCCAAACAGCCCACCCAAGGGGGCCTAGCTACTCATGGAAATGGAAAATACAAAAAGAAAGGAGAAAGAATTTGTAGAGGAGTGAAAAGCCATGATGAGCTCGGTGAAGACTCTACCTTCTCCACCTCCTAGAAGTTGTAGCTCAATCTCCCTCCTCCAAGGTAAATGAATGGCATTGATGTATGGTGGAAAAGGGTGGAAATGGAAGGAAAGTAGGGTTTTGATGGTGGAAATGGTGAAATGGAGGTAGAATGTGGTGGGAATGGATGGAGGATGAAACGGGGAGGCTAGAGTAGTTGTAGGGTCTCTCTCCTCATGCCGCAGCTGCCACCTAGGTATATATAGGTGTGGGGGAAGCACTAGGTAAAGTAGGGGCAATATGGGTAAAGTAGTACAAAAATAGGTAGGTTTTGTGAGTAGCACGATCGTGGTGTATCACCACGGCCGTGATGAGTAGGGGTGAGCACGGTCGTGGTAGGGTACAATGATCATGGGAATTAAAATGTGGATATCATAGGGAGATGATACATGGAAGGCCACGACCATGGGGGTCACCATGGTCATAGTGGGAATCTATGGCCACAGGCATATTGCTCACCATGACCGTTTTGGCCAAATTCATCAGTTTCTGGAAGTTATAGTGATAATTTGTGATTAGGGCATGTCCACCACGGCCGTGGTGAAGAACCATGACTGTTTTGGTGTCCTTGCCATTCACTTGATCTTTGAACTTGATCATCCATGGAGGTCATTGCTTCAAAACATTCTTCGACCACTTGGGGTAGGTTGGGAGTGGTTTTGCCTTCATTTTGGGCTCCTCCAAGCCTGAGGAAACCCTAGATTGGACCATCTTCTCTCCATCCCATCGAGTAGTGGAAAAAGTACCTATAAAACATGCAAAAATCCTCCATAAGTGCATTTGATAGAAATATGCATAGTGAGGGAAATAACATGTAATCTAATAGGTATAGATGTGATTAAAGTGCAAAATGACACAAGATGAAGCACTAAAATAGGGATGAATCACCAGAAATCTTGGTGTGGTGCGTTTCCAGCCAGAGGCGTACACACTAGCCAACTAGAGGTGACTAGATGCACTCCACGGGACTCGAGCACACGTGTGGATCTTTAGAAATTTGTATTATCCCTAACCAAGTCGATCACAGTACCAAATAGGTCACCTGCAAGTGCACGAGGTACTATTGTAGCATATGTGAATGGCAAGTGTAGGGGTCTATCCTCAGGGATAGAGGGGGGACTAGAGCTATGTTAGCGTTGGCTACCTTCCTAATGCAGAGTCTAGGGTTGAAGGGTTTAAAAGGGGTTTGTTTTGTGATTCATCTTAGCAAACGAGCAAGAAAGGGCAGAATTGAACCTAAGTTATCTTAAACAAGCAAGTTTAACAATCTAGCTTAACCAACTAACTAAGAAAGAGAAAAGGTAAATTACACTACACTAGAGGAGCAAGAAGAAATTTAGAAACTAAGTTAACCACTAAAGTAAGAAAAGATCTAAATTAACCCTAACTATCAATACTAAGCAATTGACTAGGTTAAGCAAGAACAACTAGACCATACTAGCATAAGCAAGAAAATAGAGCAAGTTGAGTTTTAAACAAGATGATTAAGATAGGTGGGCCATTTGGGGATGTACCTTTAATATTAGTTGGGGAGGTTATTGGACAAGCATAGTTCTCATTTTTCATCTAGATTACCAAACCAAACAATAAGGCAAATGGTATTAGAATGTACCCTATAATACTAGTGGAAGACTAGGGTTAGGTGTAATTCTAATATGATTAGCCAAATATAGATTTATAGGATAAGTTTTATTGAGCAATTGAGGGCCGAGGGTAGATATGGGACTAGAGATGAGGGTATTTGACCTCATGCCACTATCCATTCTAGCCTTTAGAAAGCCCTAGGAAATCACATCAATCCCACTTATACTAGTAACTTAGGTCTCATACCAAGTAGTAGGAGAGGGGGTAGGCATGTAGTAATAAAGGGGACTAGCTAGGGATCCCCTATTGGGACTTAGGAGTCATTCCTAAGATTTCCACAAGCATCCCAATTCTCCTAGAAACATGGTATCATCAAGCACTACCAAACAAGCAATTCATAGCAAAAAGCATAAATCACAAGCATGGCAATGGGATAAGAGATAAAAGCATGGAGTAATCATCATAGATATAAATAAGTTCATTACAAGACAAAATTCCCCCAACATGGTATCAAAGTCACATTTTATCCCCAAACAGCCCACCACTAGGGGCTTAGCTACACATAATCAAGAAAATAGCAAAAGAATGGGGAAGAATGGGAAGAAACTCCATGGATCTCGTGGAAGAAGCCTCCTTCTTCACCTCTTAGCTGCTTGGGGACGTCCTCTCTCCTCCAAAGGTGTAGATGGGCATGAATATATGGGGGATTATGGAGGAAAACCTAGAAAACTAGGTTTCCAAGGGGAAATGGAGGTGGAAATGGTGGGTGGAAAGCATAAATGCAAGGGGAATGCACTAAATGCTCAAGGAGTGGGTGGACAGGAGTAATGGTGGCTAGGAGTAGTTAAACCTTGTGCCCCAGCCACCACCTACGTATATATAGGTGGTGGGGAAGAACTAGGGTAAGTGGGGGTAGAATAGGAAAAATAGTGTAAAAAATAAGTAGGGTTGGTTGGTCACCACGGTCGTGTTGAAGGGCCACGACCGTGGTGGGAGTGGTATGGGATGTTCGTGGGGAGTGGACACGAGCATGGTGTGGAAAGGTGGTGAAAATGCTAAGTAGGAGGTGGCCACGACCGTGGCGGAGTACCACGGTCATGATGGGTGAGTAGCACCACGGCCGTGTTGAGTAACACGGTCGTTTTGGAGGAGAGGACCTTGATCGTGGGGCAGCAGCACAGGCGAGTTGGTCTTCAAAGGCCACGGCCGTGGCAGATGGCCATGGTTGTGGGTGTTCAAGTGCAACTCCATGTTGATTCTGGGGTCTTTGCATGAAATTCCCACGGCTGTTGTGGGGGGCCACAATCATCTTCTACTCTGTTGGCCACGACTGTGTTGGTGGCCACGGCCGTTGTATCTTCAATGGGCCACGATCATGCTGATGGCCATGGTTGTGGTAATTTGGGTGCAAGTCCATGTTGATTATATTGATTCTTCACCATAAAAGACACGGCCGTGGGGGTATGCCCCTGACTATTTTGGGTTCTACAGTAGGCAATTGAACTTCATCTTTCATCATCCATGGATTTCTTTGCTTGATGAGGACTCTTAGCCATTGGGGGTAGGTTGAGGGAGCTTTTGGGGCCTTCTTTGGACCCCTCCATGAGTGTAGGAGCCCTAGAACTCCTTCCTTCTCTCTCATCCATCCAAGGCATGGTCCAAGTACCTAAAAATAGTGCAAAGAACATCGAAAGTGCATTTGATAGTAAAATACATATTGGGAGAATTAACTTACAATCTAACTTGTTCATATGTGATTAAAGTGTAAAATGGCATGAGATGGAGCCCCAAAATAGGGCTACATCACCACCCCAAACTTAAAACATACTTGTCCTCAAGTATGCTCCCACTCAATCTCTCTTTTCAGTTTTTCTTCAATCAACAAGAATGACAAATGAATAGCAACAGAAAATTATTGACTACATGGTCTTGGAAGTGACTAAGTGCATGTGTTCCACCTCTCTCCCCTCCTCTTTCGCAAACCAATCATGAAATGAGTACTGAGCATACAAACTTCAAATATAAAGCATAGAAAACACAAGTTGTCCATATGTCCTTCATGTCATTCCGTGTAAACTGTTTCATGTTGGTGTTAATCAAAGATGACTGGGAGTGTTGCTTCACTTTCATGCATTCACTCTTATGTCTCAAACCACACTAAATGACCCACTTGGCTGTAGAAAAGGATAAAGTGAGCTAGATTTGATGTTTTCTATCTCAATGGGTATGAAAGTAAAAGAAAGGATTGCGGAAAGGTTTTTGGAGTGCTATTACATAGAGCACTCATCTTTTCTTTATTTGAATGCTCTTAAATAGGAGCATCCTTTTATTTTCTTTTTGCTTTCTTTTTCTTTTATTTTCTTTTCTTCGCCCTTGGTGTAGATAGGACATATGGTGGATAGAGTGAAGCAAGGAGATAAATATATGGCCACCCAAACATTTGGAGGTGGCCAAGTGCACTAGGGCATCTTTTTATGAAGCGGAGAGGTATGAAGATGGTGGAAGAATAGTCGGATCAAAGAGGGGTCATTAGTGTAATCTTCAACATAAGATTCCCTGCATGAAAGCTAGTCTAACACTTCATCAAATTATATCACACCACATGATAGAACAACATGACATTCACATTTCTATTAAGTGATTCCATAGGCTTTAAGCATTTGTAGCTTGCTCAATTCATAAAACAACTAAAACTTTCACAATCTTGAGAGAAGTGGTGCACATGTAAAAAGTCAACAAACAAGATCACATAGCAATAAACTCTAAGAAACATCATGCATTTTTTAAAGGATTAAAAAGTTCATTTCAAATGGTGGAGATCAAGTCAAAACAGGCTTTTTGGGCAAGAACATTCAAGCTTGGGCAAAATTGGTCAAAATGCTGCCAATTTGCCTTCAATCACATCTTAAACCTACATTATTGAACTTAAATTAGTAAAATAGGCAAATCCTAGCTAAAAGATGCAAAAACTACCAAAACAATCTCTATGAAATGCAATGCACGACAAAAAGGAGAAATTTTTTTGACAATTAGGCAAAAATTGCATGAAATTAACTACATGCTATGCAAGAATGCAATAAAAAGAACAAGAACAGACTAAACTAGATGGCAAAGGTGGAACAAAATCACAAAAAGAGAGATGGGGTGATCTGTACCACCCTACCCACCCTAAACTTTAGAATCATGATGTCCTCAGCATGAAACTATAATTTAGGGTAGATAGGGAGGGTGTCATGGCTGTTGTGGCTGCTGGTCAGACGAGTGAGGAGGAACTTGAGGAGGAGTTGAGCCTGTAGGAGGGTTCTGGTAGTAATGTCCCCAGTAGTCGTCCTGGGGTGGAGGGTATGTCTTTGTATATCCAGCTATGCCACCCCAAAAATCTCCACCCCATTCGGGGATTCTTGTTGCTTGGGCATGGTGGTAGTGATACAAGTGGTTGACCTGGTGGTGCATTTGTTTTTGGTCTTGCCACATGTATTGTTGGATCAGTTGTATGTCGCTCTGTGTCTTTTGAATGCTCTCAAGTTGCGCCTAGATAGTGGACATGTCGTAGGCATTTGTTGAGGGTTGTTGCAGCTAGGATGTCCCTTCATCCCTCCTTCTTGTCCTTTGGGGTTGCTTGTGTCCTTCACTTTCTTGTTCCTACCCTTGCACATTTGATTCATCTATCTCTTCTTGTACGACAGTGGCTCCCCTAGTGTATGTCTAGCATGGGTTTTCTTGCTGCCATTTCAACAATCTTTCCCTCAGCCTATAGAAGATCCCCAACACGGATAGAAGTGGCATTGTGTGGTATGGCAGCTCAAGCTCAATGTCGGGAACACTACTTGTGTGATATATCATCCTTTTGTCCTTTATCTTAATAGTGTGTGAGCACATAAGATAGTTCAGGTCAACAAACTTTGCCTCATATATGTTTTCAAACCCAAAAAGATCATACCCCAAAGTGAGTGCAATTGAGGTTACAAACCCTCCCATAATAAAAGGTGTTTTACTCTTGAAGGGTATGGACCTCATGTGATCAATCAGTAGCACTCCAAGGTCTATATACTATTTGTGGTTCATTTCCATCAAGACAAACATATCTTTTTGAGAAATGGAGCCTTGGTTATCATACTGTCCCACAATGGTATTTGCTAAGGCCTTTTGCACATAACCGAATAGGGGGTTGCTTATAGAGGTAGTTTTGGACCTCCTTGCATTGTAATCACTGCTTCCTGTCAGAGTCTTCCAGAAATGTGCATAATCAAAATCCACCTCTTTTTCTAGCAGGTTGTCATCCATCTTCTTGGCCTCTTCAGGATTTATAGGAAAAACACAGTTTAACTCAGTAGATGTGAGGGTGTGCATGTTGCCCATCATGGAAAACTTGATAGCTTCACTACCTCTCACCTTTGTCTTTGCAAGGGTGGCAAAGAACTCCCAAGTCACAGTGGGGTAAGTTATTTGGGGTGTGAAAAGAACGTTCCACAACCCTATTTCCTTCAAACTTCCTTCCACCGCCACTTTGATTCCGAGATCGTCAATTGCCTTATCACAACCATATCTAGTGGGGATGACTCTCCTCGTCATCCACTCCGAGTATGTGAGAGAAATCTTTCTTTGCATGTGTCCTCTACCGTAGGACACTCCAACGGGAGCCTTGCCCAAGGTCTTTAATCTATCCTCTAATTGGGCCAGAATATCCTCTCCCTTGGCTGACAGCTGCATCTCCTCATCCTCATTGTCTTCCTCCTCCTCATCCAATATGTATGAATGAGACCCCAAACTCGTATTGAGGTTGTACCACTACGCAAACTATTCTTCATCTGGATACAATCGCCGCGTAGATTGCGGCTACTCACTATGCTCCGCTGTCGTGTGAGATGTCGAGTGGCGTGCTGGAGTAGGCTTTGGTGGGCTCTTTGATGAGGATGGTGTTGATTTTGATCTTTGGATTCTTTTGGCACCCATTGGCTCGACCTCATCAATAATGTTATCCAACTTGACCTCCTCAGATTCCTCCTCTTCTTTTTCATCTCCCTCATATGTGGCGTCGGTGATGTGGTGGTTGTCGGGTGAACAAGAGTGGGATGCACTCACCGATTGTGAGTGACAGAGGGATTGGGGTGCGGAGTTGGTTGGGGCTAGGGTATGTGAGGGTATAGAAACATCGGAGGAGGCATTTTTGGAATGCCGCTTTCCTCCGGTGATGATGTTGGCCCCCTTTGTGATTGCCTTCCCAAATTTCTTCATAGTTGGGTGTGGGAATGGAGGGTGAAAATCAAAATTTTTATAGGGGGTGATATGGGTGTGGATTTAGGTGTAGAATGGAAGGAGAAGGAGGTTTATATGGTGTATGTGGGGTTTGTTGTGGATTTGGGTGAAAAATGGAAGGTTTAAGTAGAGGTTTAGGGAAGGGGTGTTGTTGGGCAGATTGGAGAGGAAGGTGGAGGTAGAGGGCTGATTGAGAGAGAAAATGTGGTGGAAATGGGAGGGGGACGGCTCGGGGATGATTAGGTATCGATTGGAGCTTGATTAGGGGTGGTTTGAGGTGTTGGAGGTGGAGAACAGTTGAGCTTGGAGCTGCTATGCGTCGCCACGATCGTGCGCTCGAGGGAGAAGGGGGTTAAGTGAAGAGGAGGTCGGGTTTGATATGTTTAAAAGCTATATTTTTTCCTGAATCGGGTCGGGCCACGGTCATGGCCAAGGTTTGGTAGCACGGACATGGTGGGGTTCCACAATCGTGTTGTCAATGAAGAGTGTTTCCATTTGACCTTGCCACGGTCATGGTCAGGTGCCACGGTCGTGGCCATGCATCTTCGACACGGCTGTGGCCATTCACCCAAAAACCCTGACATCTTTACAACTTTGACAAAATAAAACCCACGACTGTGGCGGAAGGCCTTGTCCATGTTTGGCCACTTATTGCATGACCGTGGTCAAGCCCCACATCTATGGTGTGGTCATTCCTTTAACTCTCTCAACTCAAAATCAAGAACTTCATTTTTCTTTGATATTTCACCACAAATTTGCCTTAATGGCCATAACTCAACTTTGATCCTTCTCTCTCTAGTACCTACCACCTTCCATGTCATCAAAACTCAAAAAGAACTATTAAACACAAGTGTGTGTGTGTGTGTATTTTTGTGTGAAAGAAAACAAAAGTATCAAAGAGATAAGGTTCAAGAATCTCAAACCACATGGGTTGCCTCCCACTAGCGCTAAATTTTATGCCTTCAGCTGGGCTTATTGATTCTTGACTAAGTGTTGACACCCACGGTGTCTTCCTTCTCTTCCATAGTGATCCTTTCCAGATTTTTGACGACAAGTGCTTCATCCCAAGGAGTGTATATTGAATGGAAGTATGGACTTGATTTCCATAGCTATAAGGGACCATAGTAGCATAGACTATTGTCGAAATCTTCTTCACCCAGCTTGTACCTCTCTTCCTCAGTGAATATAAAGAAACCAAACTTTCTCCTTTTATAAGTGACCGTCAGAGTGCGTATACGCATGTTGATTTCTGCACCCACGGTGGACAAGAAGTATCTCCCCAATATGAGGTATTCTTTCCCATCAATGGGTCTAGAATCCACAATTAGAAAATCAGTCACATATGCAATGTCTATTCTTTGATCCATTACTACAATTGTGATTTGCAATATCCCCAAGGGCTTCCTCTTAGTTCCATCACCCAATATGAGGACACAATCCACCGGTTCCATTTTATTGAGGCCAAGTCATCGGTACATGCTCCATGGCATGATACTTGTCCATGCACCTAGATCAAGGAGAGCGTGCTCAACAACTTTATGTACCGATGTAGCATGTAATGAGAGGAACTCCTAGATCATCCCTTTTGTCTGGAAAGCCAATGTCAAAGATGAAATTCACTGATTTTATAGAAATGATATCCTTGTGTGGTAATAACATGAGTTTTCTCTTCCCCATGCAAACATCTTTCACCAGTGAAAAGAATGCTTTGATGTTTGTCGTTCCTTGCTTCAAGGGTCCCAGGAGATTCATGATATTGCTGCTCTTTTCTTGGGGGGAAGGACCTTCTAGAGTCTCATGGAATTGCCCCCCAATTGCATCAAACGTTTCCACAACACTTAGTGGGCCTTGAGGAGGTATGATGGTGATTCTTGCCTCATGGGGAGGTTCTGGCTCCCAACAAGGCATCGCATCAAGTGTTGACATGTGGGGGCAGCAAACATGACCTTGTCACAAACAGACAGAAGAGACAAATCTCTTGCACTTTCATTACTTCCAAGAGAGGATGGGACATGTGAGGGTGCATATACATTCACGTCGGGAGTAGTGGAAACTTGGGTGCACTTGGCGTTCTCTAGTAGTACTTGAGAAGCAAATTCTTTGGAGATTTTGCGATATTTGCTAGACCCTTCTAGTGTCGAGCCTTTGTCATCAACTTCAATCACTTTCTTTTCCCTTTTTTCAATCTTTTGAGCACCTTCTCTCCCCCATATTACAGACACCATATTCACTTGTTCATGGGAAGGAGGGGCTTGTGAAGATGAAGGTGGTGGCAGTCTTTGAGGATGCGGGTTAGGATTTTGGAGTATGCAAGTTGGTTGTTGTGGAGGTTTTTCTAGAGGTGGGGGTTGATAGGTATGTGAAGGTGGGGGGATATTGATAGTTAAACGGGGGTTGGTGAGGTGGCGAAACATATGGATGTGGTGGTCCTTGGTATTGGAGGAGTGGGGGTGCTTGGCCACACGGTGGGATGTATGCACCTTGAGTAGCATTCACATAACCACCATCGTTGTTCGGATTTGCCATGGGTTGAGACGGGAGTCTTCCTTCTTCACGGCAAGCAAGTAAGATTGAGATTTCATCAAGCCTTTGTTCAAGGCGGCTAATATTTTTCCCTTGGGAGGATACTTCTCTCTTTACCTCATCCAAGTATAGGTTATTAGCAAGAGCAGGGGTTAATATAAATTTTGAAAGATCCACACATGTGTTTGAGTCTTGTGGAGTGCATCTAGCCACCTCTAGTTGGCTAGTGTGTATGCCTCTAGCTGGAGACGCACCAAGCTTCTTGGCGACATTGTCGGGGATAGAAAGTGCCATAGCTACCTAGTAGTTGCGATGTTGACTCTCCCCTTTGGCACCGTCATTTGCTAGTTTGTTTTGTTGCATTTGAGAAACACACCAAGATTTCTGGCATCGTTGCCAGGGACAGAAAGTGCCATAGCTATCTAGTAGTTGTGGTGTTGACTCTCCCCTTTGGCATCATCTTTTTCCAGTTAGTCTTGTTGTGTTTGAGAAACACACCAACCTTTCTGGCACCATTTCCAGGGATAGAGGCGCTTGGCCTAGCTAGTTAATGTAGCTTAGCCTTTCCTTTTGCCCTCATCATTGCTATTCTTTATTCTTTCTTCACTTTTGCATATTGCCATTCTAACTTGGTTTCTTGTTGCTTGTTTGTGTATTGTGCAGGTGACAGTTGTCCATGCACCACACGGGTTCCACTTGTATCAACTTGGTGTTGTACGACCCTGAGATAGGTAGAAGGAGAAGTCAAAGTCGTCACAACCAACACCGAGAAGCCAAGATGGCAGACAACAAACCTCATGCGAATGTACCATCACTTCCACCGCAGCCCAACCGCCCACTCTATGAGTACTTCACCCCGGGGAACTATAATTCACCCATTGCCACCCTAGTTGACTAAATGTCGGGTCAACAGTTCCCCATTCCACCCGTACTTCTTGGAATCCTCCCCACTTACTATGGGATGGATAATGAGAATCCCTACCATCACATCGATGCATTCCTTGAGACGTGCTCTACTTTCCATACCCCCACCGCCACCGACGACTCCATCTAGAGAACCCTCTTTCCATTCTCCCTAAAAGAAAAAGCTAAAGAGTGGTATGTTTTGAAGCCAGAGCTGGTAACTTGGAATGAAGTCAACAATGAATTCCTCAAAAAGTTCTTCCCGATTGCTAAGCTAACCTATATGAGAAGATGCATCACTTCCTTTACCCAGAAAGAGAATGAACCCTTCTACGAGGCGTGGGAGAGGTTCCAAAAACTTCTCCGCGACTGGCCAACCATGAAGTGCCATTGTGGAAACTAGTTCAAGCCTTCTACACCGGGCTTGAAGAATAGAGCCAAAACAACGTTGACTTCTCATGTGGAGGCACTTTCATGGAAAAGCCACATGAGGAATCCTAGCCTTTGTTCGAGCATCTTGCTGAAAACTCCCACCATCGAGTTTCTACAAAAGGGGAGCATTGTGGTCGAAGCTACATCCCTCCACCTTCTTCCATAGCTCCAGCCCACAATGTTGTCGACCCTGATATGATGAGGATGATGGCAGATATGATGAAGATGATGAAGAACTAAGATGGTGGCTCTCCTATCCAAACCACCATGGGAGTCGATTTTGTTGATGAAGAAGTGCATGCCTTGCATTCCTTTGGTGGTCGATGCAATCAAGGCCCCATGTCCAATACCTATACTCCCGATTGGAGGAACCATCCAAATTTCTCTTGGAAGCAACAAAATGAGGATGGGCAAGGACAAGGGCAGTCGAGGCCACGCCATAGTTCAAAGTTTGAAGAGGAGGTGCTTGGAAGATTAAGAAGTTTGGATGAGGTAAAGAAGGATGTGAACTCACATGGGAAGTCCATCAACCACCATGAGAAAAGACTGGATCATATCTCTCTCTCTCTTGCTAGGAGGGAAGAAGGAATACTCCTGTCTCAACCGATGCCCAACCCAAACAATGATGATACTTTCCTAGGGAACACTCCAAGTTCATATGCTCCGTCGTCATACCAAGCACCGCTGAATCCCTATGCTCCACCACCTCCTCAGGCACCTCTTAACTACCAATATACTCTGCCACCTCACCAAACCCCATTTAACTATCAATATCCCCCACCGCCTTCACATACCTAATCAACCCCCACCTCCATAACAACCTCCACAACAACCAACTTGCATACTCCAAAATCCTAACCCACCTCCTCAAAGACCGTCAGCACCTTAGTCTTCAAAAGCCCCTCCTTCCCATGAATAAGTGAATATGGTGTATGTAATATGGGGGAGAGAAGCTGCTCAAAAGATTGAAAAATGGGAAAAGAAAGTGATTGAAGTTGATGACAAAGGCTCGACGCTAGAAGGGTCTAGCAAAGATTGCAAAAGCTCCAAAGAATTTGTTGCTCAAGTACTGCTAGATAATGCCAAGTGCACCCAAGTTTCCGCTACTCCCGATGTGAATGTAGAAGCGCCCTCACATGTCCCATCCTCTCTTAGAAGTAATGGAAGTGTAAGAGATTTGGCTCTTCCGTCTATTTGTGACAAGGTCATGTTTGCTGCCCCACATGCCGTTGACATAGCAACACTTGATGCAATGCCTTGTTGGGAGCCAGAACCTCCCCATGAGGCAAGAATCACCATCATACCTCCTCAAGGCCCACTGAGTGTTGCAGACACATTTGATGCAATTGGGGGGCAATTCCATGAGACTCTAGAAGGTCCTTCCCTCCAAGAAAAGAGCAGCAGTATCATGAATCTCCTGGGATCCTTGAAGCAAGGAATGACATGCATCAAAGCATTCTTTTTGCTGGTGAAAGATGTTTGCATGGGGAAGAGAAAACTCATGTTATTACCACACAAGGAAATCGTTGCTACAAAATTAGTGAATTTCATCTTTGACATTGGCTTTCCAGACAAAAGGGATGATCCAAGAGTTCCTCTCATTACATGCTACATCAGTACACAACCTGTTGAGCACACTCTCCTTGGTCTAGGTGCAGGGACAAGTATCATGCCATGGAGCATGTATCTATGACTTGGCATCAATAGAATGGAACCTGTGGATTGTGTCCTCATCTTCAGTGGTGGAACTAAGAGGAATCCCTTGGGGATATTGCAAAACACCATCATAGAAGTGGATCAAAGAATAGACATTGCATACGTGACCGATTTTTTGATTGTGGATTCTGGACCCATCGATGGAAAATAATACCTCATATTGGGGAGACCAATGTGTGTACGGGTACTCTGACGGTCACTTATAAAAGGAGAAAGTTTGATTTCTTTATATTCACTGAGGAAGAGAGGTACAAGTTGGGTGAAGAAGATTTCGGCAATAGTCTATGCTACTATGATCCCTTAGAGCTATGGAAATCAAGTTCATACTTCCATTTGATATACACTCCTTGGGATGAAGCACATGTCATCAAAATTCTAGAAAGGATCATTGTGGAAGAGAAGGAAGACATTGTGGGTGTCAACACTTAGTCAAGAATCAATAAGCCTAGCTGAAGGTGTAAAATTTAGCACTAGTGGGAGGCAACCCACGTGGTTTGAGATTCTCAAACCTTGTCGCTTTGATAATTTTATTTTCTTTCACACAAAAATACACAACACACACTTGTGTTTAATAGTTCTTTTTGAGTTTTGATGACATGGAAGGTGGTAGGTACTAGAGAGAGAAGGATCAAAGTTGATTTATGGCCATTAAGGCAAATTTGTGGCGAAATACCAAAGAAAAATGAAGTTCTTGATTTTGAGTTGAGAGAGTTAAAGGAATGACCACACCATGGCCATGACATAAGTGGCCAAACACGGACGTGGCCTGCCGCCATGGTCGTGGGTTTTATTTCGTCAAAGTTGCAAAGATGTCGGGGTTTTTGGGTGAATGGACATGGCCGTGTCGAAAATGCATGGCCACGACCGTGGCACCTGACCACGACTGTGGCAAGGTTAGATGGAAACGCTCTTCATCGACAACACAGTCGTGGAAAACCACCATGACCATTCTACCAAACCCTAGACACGATCGTGGACACCCGCCACGACTGTGGCCCGACCCAGTTCAGAAAAAAAATATAGCTTTTAAACATATCAAATCCGACCCCCTCTTCATTTCATCCCCTTCTACCTCGTGTGCACGGCCGTTGAAGCGTACAACAGCTCTGTGCTCCTTTGTTTTTCACCTCCAACACCTCAAACCACTCCTAATCAACCTCCAATCGATACGTAACCATTCCCCAATTGTCCCCCTTCCATTTCCACCACCTTTCCTCTCACAATCGGCCCTCCATCTCTAATCCGTCCAAAAGCCTCCCTCCCCTAAACCTCCACTTAAACCCTCCATTTTTCACCCAAATGCACAAAAAACCCCACATCCACCACATAAACCTCCTTCTCCTTCCATTCTACACCTAAATCCACACCCATATCACCCCCTATACAAAAATGCAAATTTAACCCTCCATTCCCACACCCAACCATGAAGAAAATTGGGAAGGCAATCACAAAGGGGGCAACACATCATCATCGGAGGAAAGAAAAATTCCAAAAATGCCTCCCCTGATGTTTCTATGCCCTCACATACCCCATCCCCAACCACATCCTCATACCGATCCCTCCGTCTCTAACAAGTGGTGAATGCATCCCACTCCTATTCATCCGACAGCCACCATATCACTAACGCCGCATATGATGGAGATGAAGAAGAAGAGGAGGAATCTAAGGAGGTCAACTTGGATAACATTATTGATGAGGTCGAGCCGGTGGCTGCCAAAAGAAGCCAAAGATCAAAAGTAGAACCATCCTCATCAAAGTGCCCGCCAAAGCCTACTCCAGTGCTCCACTCAACATCTCACACAGCGGCAAAGCATAGTGAGCAGTCGCAATCTACGCGGCAGTTGCGTCGGGATGAAGAACAGTTTGCATAGTGGTACAACCTCGATACGAGTTTGAGGTCCCAATCTTACAGAAAGGAGGAAGATGAAGATGACAGTGATGAGGAAGAGCTAGAGCTAATGCCTGAGGAAGAGGATGTTCTGGCACATTTGGAGGCAGATAGATTGAAGGCCTTAGGAAAGGCCCCCATTGGAGTGTCCTATGGTAGAGGACACAGGCAAATAAAGATTTCTCTCACATACCTAGAGTGCATGATGAGGAGAGTCGTCCCTACTAGATATGGTTGTGAGAAGGTCATTGACAATCTCAGAATCAAAGTGGCGGTGGAAGGAAGTTTGAATGAAATAGGGTTGTGGAATGTTCTTTTCACACCCCAAATAACTTACCCCACTTTGACTCGAGAGTTCTTTGCTACCCTTGAGAAGACAAAGGTGAGAGGTAGAGAAGCTATCAAGTTTGCCATGATGGGAAACATGCACACCCTCACAACTACTGAGTTGAATTGTGTTTTTGTTGCAAATCCTGAAGAGGCCAAGAAGATGGATGGCGTCCTGCTAGAAAAAGAGGTAGATTTTGATTATGCACATTTTTGGAAGACTCTGACAGGTAGCAGTGATTACAACGTAGGGAGGTCCAAAACTACCTCTATAAGAAACCCCCTATTTGGTTATGTGCAAAAGGTCTTAGCAAATACCATTGTGGGATGGCATGATAGCCAAGGCTCCATTTCTCAAAAAGATATGTTTGTCTTGATGACAATGAACCACAAACGGTATATAGACCTTAGAGTGCTACTGATTGATCACATGAGGTCCATACCCTTCAAGAGTAAAACACCTTTTGTTATGGGAGGGTTTGTAACCTCAATTGCACTCGCTTTGGGGTATGATCTTTCAAGGTTTGAAGATGCATATGAGGCAGAGTTTGTTGACCTAAACTAACTTATGTGCTCGCACACTATCAATATGAAGGACAAAAGGATGATATATCACACAAGTAGTGTGCTCGACATTGAGCTTGAGCTGCAATACCACGCGGTGCCACTTCTATCTGTGTTGGGTATCTTCTATAGACTGAGGGAAAGATTTTTGAAATGACAACAAGAAAATCCAAGAGAGATATACACTAGGGGAGCCACTGCCGCACAAGAAGAGATAGCAGAATCAAATGTGCAAGGGTAGGAACAAGAAAGTGAAGGACGCATGAAGCCCCCAAGGACAAGAAGGAGGGATGAAGGAGCATCCCAACTGCAGCAGCCCTCAACAAACACCTATGACATGTCTACTATCCAGGCACAACTTGAGAGCATTCAAAAGACACAGAGTGACATGCAACTGATCCAACAATACATGTGGGAAGACCAACAACAAATGCACCACCAGGTCAACCACTTGTATCACTACCACCATGCCCAAGCAACAAGAAATCCCGAATGGGGTGGAGATTTTTGGGGTTGCATAGTTAGATATCCAGAGACATACCCTCTACCCTAGGACGACTACTGGGGACATTACTACCAGCACCCTCCTACATGATTAGCTCCTCCTCAAGATCCTCCTCACTCGTCTGACCAGTAGCCACAGTAGCCATGACACTCTCCCTTATCTACCCTAAACTATAGTTTCATGCTAAGGACAACATGATTCTAAAGTTTGGGGTGGGTAGGGAGGTACACACCACCCTATCTCTATTTTTGTGATTTTATTCCACCTTTGCCATCTAGTTTAGTTTTCCTGTTCTTGCTCTTTTTATTGCATTCTTGCATAGCATGTAGTTAATTTCATGCAAATTTTGCCTAATTTTCAAAAAATTTGCTCCTTTTTGTTGTGCATTGCATTTCATGTAGATTTTTTGGTACTTTTTGCATCTTTTAGCTAGGATTTTCCTATTTTACTGTAAGTTCAATAATTTAGGTTTAAGATGTGATTGAAGGCAAATTGGTACCATTTTGGCCAATTTTGCCCAAGCTTGAATGTTCATGCCCAAAATGCATGTTTTGACTTGATCTCCACCATTTGAAATGAAAGTTTTAATCCTTTGACAAATGCATGGTGTTTCTTAGAGTTTATTTCTCAGTGGTCTTGTTTGTTGACTTTTTACATGTGCACCACTTCTCTCAAGATTGTGAAAGTTTTGGTTGTTTTGTGAATTGAGCAAGCTACAAACGCTTAAAGCCTATGTAATCACTTAATAGAAATGTGAATGTCATGTTGTTCTATCATGTGGTATGATATCATTTGATAAAGTGTTGGACTAGCTTTCATGCAGGGAATCTTATGTTGAAGATTACACTAATGACCCCTCTTTGATCTGACTATTCTTCCACCATCTTCATACCTCTCCGCCTCATAAAAAGATGCCCTAGTGCACATAACCAGCCTTGGCCACCTCCAAAGTTTGGGGTGGCCATATCTTTCTCTACTCGCTTCACTCTATCCACCATATGCCCTATCTACACCAAGAGAGGAGAAAAGAAAAGAAAAGAAAAAGAAAGAAAAAAGAAAATAAAAGGATGCTCCTATTTAAGAGCATTCAAATAAAGAAAAGATGAGTGCTCTATATAATAGCACTCTAAAAACCTTTCTGCAACCCTTTCTTCTACTTTCATACCCATTGAGCTAGAAAACATCAAATCTAGCTCACTTTACCCTTTTTCACAGCCAAGTGGGTCATTTAGTGTGGTTCGAGGCATAAGATTGAATGCATGAAAGTGAAATAATACTCCTAGTCATCTTTGATTAACACCAACATGAAACGGTTTACCCAGAATGATATGAAGGACATATGGACAGGTTGTGTATTCTATGCTTTATATTTGAAGTTTGTATGCTTAGTGCTCATTTCATGATGGGTATGTGAAAGAGGAGAGGAGAGAGGTGGAACACATGCACTTAGTCACTTCCAAGACCATGTAGTCACTAATTTTCTGTTGCTATTCATTTGTCATTCTTGTTGATTGAAGGAAAATTGAAAAGAGAGATTGAGTTGAAGCATACTTGAGGAAAAGTATGTTTTAATTTTGGGGTGGTGATGTAGCCCTATTTTAGGGCTCCATCTTGTGCCATTTTGTACTTTAATCACATCTAAACAAGTTAGATTGCACGTTAATCCCCCCCAATATGTGTTTTACTATCAAATGCACTTGTGGACATTCTTTGCATTGTTTTTAGGTACTTGGACCATGCTTTGGATGGACGAGAGAGAAGGAAGGAGTTATAAGGTTCCTCCACTCATGGAGGGGTCCAAAGAAGGTCCCAAAGCTCCTTCAACCTACCCCCAATGGCCAAGAGTCGTCATCAAGCAAATAAGTCAATGGATGATGAAATATGAAGATCAATTGCCTACTGCAGACCCCAAGATGGCTGTGGGCATACCCCCATAGTCGTGTCTTTTATGGTGAAGAATCGACAGAATGAACATGGACTTCTCCCCAACTTACCACGGTCGTGGCCATCAGTACGGTCATGGCCCATTGGAGATACCATGGCCGTGGCCACCAACATGGTCGTGGCCCCCCACAACGGCCATGGGAATTTCACATAAAACCCCCCAAAATCAACAGAGAGTGCACTTGAATGCCCACGACTGTGGCCACCCGCCACAGTTGTGGCCTTTGAAGATCAACTCACCCATGCAGAAGCCCCACGATCAAGGTCCCTCCACCAAAACAGTTGTGTTACTCAACACGGTCGTGGTGCTACTCACCCAACACCACTGTGGCACTCCACCACGGCCGTGGCCACATCCTACTTAGCATCTTCACCACCCTTTCCACACCATACCCGTGTCCACTCCCCACGACTGTCCCATACCACCCACACCACGGCTGTGGCCCATTTACACGGTTGTGGTGACCAACGAATGATGAATCCATAATTCCTCATGATTTTAGTCACCATCTTGGGCCCCATTTGGCTCAATACATTCACTTTTATCTCCTAAATCTTGCAATGCACAATCTTGCTTAATTGATTGGATTATCAAGCTCATTAACTAAGGGTTTACTTGAATTTCATGCAGGTCACGATGATGACGAATCTTCAACTAGGGCCTACCTTCAACAAGACCCTCTCTCTAACCCTAGATCACCACCTTGGTGGCTCCACCTTCCACCTCCACCCTTCATAAGCACCTACACTCTCGATCACCTTCTCCTACACCTCGACCTCCTCCATAGTTGGAAGCCAACAACCACCTCATTCAACACCTCATGACAACCACCACCAATAGCACCTTCCCAACCCTTATCTCATCCTCACAGTTTGGTGGTCTTTGACACTCCTCACAGTCTCAAGACCATTTGGAGGGATTTGCAATTCCAAGACCACGAGAGACGTCACGACTCCAAGACCGCGAGGAAGCCACCATCCCAGGATCGTGAACGTGCTTCCACTCCACCAGCAACTCCACCTCCTCCTCATCTTCCTCTCACCACGACCTGCGGTGATCCCCAACCATAGTCACGATCTGCCCTAGCAGTCTCTAGACCGTGAGCACCCTCATGATCTTAAGAACGAGGAGCCGGTAAGCGGTTTCAAGACTACAAGGACACCTATGAATCACCTGCAACCCTAACCTCACACCTCCATGACACCCATCTACCCCCGCGGTCTGCCCTTGCGGTCTTCTTCAAACCGATCGTGCCCCTAGCGGTCTCAAGACCGTGCGACACCTGCAACAAGCACGACAGTGCCCTAGATTGCACCCCCACTCTCTAGAGCATGCCCGAAAGACCACGACGGCCACCGTCCTCACAGTCTGCTCCTCATGGTTCTAAGACCGTGAGGATGGTGATTTTTTTCCAAAATCATGAATAGTCTTTCCGGTTTCAGAACCGTGAAGGATATCTAATCAGTTTCCAAACCGTTTGGATGACGATCATTTGCTGAAGACCGTGTGGCCACTGATCTGCAAAACTGTGAAGGCAGTAAGACTGTGTGGTCTCATTCGGTCTTGAGACTATGACAAAGACAATCGGTTTCGAGACTGAATACTCAAGACTGTGAGTTAATAACCAAACTACAGGACCGATTAAAACTCTACGGATACCTATAAATAGGACCTAAAGGGTCCTCATTTGGGCATCGGATCCTGGACGCCGCCAGGCTTCCTGAACATAGGCTCGACCCCAGGGTAGGGGTCCCGATCCATCACACCTCTTCACCATCTAGGATACGTACATCCATGCTAGACCCCTGGTGGAGTATGATTTCCACAGCCAAGTCTTGTGACAGGCTTGTGCTTCCATCCGTCATCCATGCCACATACACATCCCAAGGCTGCTCCTCCAACTACAATCAAGGATGATGAGAAGAGAAGGAAGGTGGAGAGAGAAGGCCTACCCCATCTGTCGTGGTGTCCCTCGCTCCTCGTCTAGATCTGCTCCGATGTGGCGTGGAAGACCGTATATTCACCGAGCTATGAACATCTTATGCATCATGCTCATGGAGGAATCTTCCCTCTCTCTTGTTCTTTTTGTTCCTCGCATCATGAGTGAGTAGTTTCATTTTACTGGGGTGTGGGGACTATCCCGCTTCCCATGCTTATATGTCTTTTAATTAAACATTCCATGGCATGTATATAACTTTTCATTTCACTGTTAATCGTCGATGTGTGCTTGTGGATTGATCACCTGCTTGCATTTATCTTGTTCGTTCCTATGTTTTGAGAACTTCAATATGTAGGATTTGAATGTTGATTAATGCGGTTGACTCCCTGATGAGAAATCAGATGGGATTCCCTGAGGTCGTAAGTTTGTGATCTGTGAGGGGATGAGCCATCTAGCCCACGGTGACGCTTCTGTGTGCCTAACACCTATATAGGGGGCCCGCAGCTTCAGTTGGATATCTGTATCTTCATAGCAGTAAGTGCATGATCCGAATGGCGATGAGAAATCTGATGCCTAAGGTGATGCTTATGCGAACCTACACATCCTAACGGAGGGTTCACAGCAAGTTTATTTGGATTGTTATATCTTGCCTGGATGTTGGTGTTTGGATATGTTTGCATGTGTAGTGGTGGTGAAACCCGGGACCACCCCAGTGACCTCCATCATTAATCTAGATTCAACTTTAATCCTTCTCTTTACTTTCTTGCAATTAGTTCAATTACACTCAAACCAACCTTTGTTATAAATATTAGTCTTGATTCAACTAGATTTGACTAGTAAAGATTCTTAAAAATGTTGTCCCTTAGGATTCAATCCTCAACTATACTGCAATAAGACCCGTCCGCTTATGGGTGGTATTATTGCACAAGGTTTTGGTAAAAACTCTGGGATTTCAACCCCGAGTGAATTTGTTAGTGCGATAATAGACCACATCAAATTATGGTACCGTTGTCGGGTACAACAGAATCATCTAGTTAAATCTAGTTCTTTTGAGACTAATCTAGGATTTTCTTTTACTTTTGATAATATCGAACATATATACTTGAATTTGACTATGTTCTGTCAATCTTACTTCCGAAAGATCTTTCCATCCCAGGTACCCCCAAAGTCTAGTGTATGCACTGTTCGGACAGTCCTGGACTCTCTGCTAGCTTTGACCTTGAGATAGACAAAACCTTTCATCGTCAGAATAGAGAGAACTAAGAAAGAATGGCCCAAGAGGAGGAAATATCCCGAAGGGTCTCTCAAGCCCTTAACGCAAAAAAAGATAGGCTTATGAAAGAAGCCAGAGTTGCAGTTCAAGAAGAAATCCAAGCAGTACAAGCAGTAGCGCAAGCAGCAGAACTGTAGAAGGACCTTAGGGAATTCTCAATCCCTAAAGCCGCTGACGTTCATCACCCAGTGCAACCTCCTCCCATCAATGCTCCAAACTTCGAGATCTGGGCACATTGGATTACCTTGCTTCAAAACAACCCATTCTATGGTAAGCAAGGAGAAGATAGTCAGGAACATCTTCTGAGGTTTATAGATCTATGTACTATGACAAAGCAAAATGGAGTCTCAGAAGATGCCATCCTACTCCGTCTCTTCAAATACTCTCTTGTTGATAGAGCTATGAGTTGATAAAACTCCTTGCAATGCGAACTCATCACCACTTGGGAACAACTTCAAAACATTTTTCTGGAAAAGTTATATCCTCCTTCCCTCACCTATGAAATCAGGGGACGTATAACACAGTTCACTCAGGTCCCTAGAGAATCCCTTGCTAAAGCATGGGAAAGATACAAAGAGCTCCTACGCAAGTGTCCACATCATGGCATCCCCAAGAATCAACTTATCGAAATCTTTTATAGGGGTGCGGATGATGATATCAAGAAGTTCCTAGACTCCTCATATGGAGGAAACTTCATGCGTCAAAGTTATGACAGCGAATGGAAGGTTGTCACCCTTGGAGCTAAAAATCAAGCTAATTGGGGAAGATCTATGGCAAAGGAGTGTTGAAGGTAGCTATGGCTGAAGCTATTCCTGAGTACAAGTCTATCGTTGAATCCCTCAAGATCCTTGTTGCCAAGAAAGACCACCTCAAATCATCTCTTGTTGCCTATGAAAGAAGACACTCAACCCCTCAACAACAAGAACAGATCAAGTCAGCTTCACTATTTAGTGAAGCATGTAAAGGCACTAATCATTCTACATTAGCCTGCAATGTCCTCTATGATGTTGTTTTGAGCAACGTGTGTGGCCAAGGAGATAATGGGCAAATGGAAAATCTTAATGTTGTCAACACCATCCCTGGTCAAGGATATTACAATCTAAATCAGAACATGAACCATCCTGGCTTTCAATATGGAAATTTTTCAGGAGTATAAAACTCCCAGCAACTTGGTTCAAACAACCAACAACGAGTTCCGCCGGGATTCCAGTACAATCAACAACAAAACTTCAGAAATCAGGGAAACTTTAGAGGTAACTTCCCGAACAGGAACTACAACAATTATTTGAACAATTCTTAGTTCTAGAATCCAAACCAAATCCCTTATCAACGGCAAGGACAACAAGCCAGTCCCATCTCTCCTGATGACAAGCTAACAACCATTGAGAAGATGTTGCAGTCACAGAAGACTATGATAGTTAACCAGCAAGCCCATCAGAAGGCCATTGAATCTCAACTAGCTCAACTTGCACCTAGCATGAAGCCACCTGCTGGAGCCTTTGCTGGCCAACCAGAGAATAATCCTAAGAACCCTGAGCAACTAAAGGTTGTCACCACTAGGTCTAGAAAATATTATTCTGCTCCTCTTGTCAAGACACGTGTGGTTATTACAGATGAGGATGACTTTGTGATTGTCCAAGACTCTACAACACCTGAGTCTCAACCAAAAGTGGCAGTAACCGCTGATAAGACGGAGAAGGCAAGTTCTGAAGAACCTACTATTTCAGAAACAGAAACACCAGAGCCAGTTATACCAGTGTACAAGCCTCATCCCCATTTCCCTGCTCATTTAAAGCAAACCAAGCTTGACACTCGTTTCAATAAGTTTAAGGAAGCTATGAAAAAGCTTCATGTTGATATACCCTTTCTAGATGCACTGGCTGAGATACCAGCCTGGATGAAATATTTGAAGTCACTCTTGACAAGGAAATATATAACTGAAGAATACCATACAGTCAAGTTAGCAACAACCACTTCAGATATTATATAGAGTAAGATGCCAAAGAAGTAGAAAGATCTAGGATCTTTTGGGATCTCTTGACATATCGGTGACTCTTCGTGTAAGAATGGATTGGCCGATCTCAGTGCTAGTATCTCCATCATGCCATTTAGCCTTTGCAAAAAGCAAGGATTTGCTGAGCTTCTCCTAACCGGCATGACCATACAGCTTGCAGATAACTCTAACGCTCCCCTTAGGAATCGTTGAAGATGTCCCTGTCAAGGTAGGCAAAGACTCATACATTCTGTGTGACTTTGTCATCATGGACATAAAAGAAGACGCCAGATACCCTCTCATCTTTGGTCGTCCATTCCTTGCCACTGCAAGAGCTTTGATTGATGTCGAAGCAGGAACCTTACTCCTCAGACTGGGTAAAGAAACTCTCGAGTTCAAAGTTTTTGAAAGTATGCAAAGACCTAGTATGCAAGAAGAAGTCTATCTAATCGATTGTATAGAGAAAATGTCACTCCTTACACAAGAGGATTATGAACAAGACGATCATTTAGAAGTGGCTCTAACGAACTCATCTGTTGATTACTTCGTTGACGAACAAGTGAAGAATTGTGTCCTCCACCTCAACACTGCTGAAGAAGATCCTGAAGACAAAATTGAGGAACTCAAGGCCGTGAATACAGCTGAAGTCTCACGTGAGAAACCGGAGGCCCCTAAAATGAAGCCTCTACCCAAAGGTTTAAATTACGAGTTTCTTGATGATCTCAAGGTCTTCTCGGTTATTATAAATTCCGATCTAACGACCGATCAAGAAGATAAACTCATGGAGGAATTAAAAGAAAGAAGGAAAGCCATCGATTACAAGATGAGTGATCTCACTAGGGTCAATCAAGTGTTGTGTATGCAAAAAATCCCCATGGTGAAAGACCACAAGCCGACTGTTGAACATCAATGAAAGCTAAATCCAAATATGAAAGAAGTAGTCCACCGTGAAGTTATCAAATTGCTTACTACAGGGATCATTTATCCTATATCTGACTCGCCATGGGTAAGTCCGGTGCATGTTGTCCCAAAGAAAGGTAGCACTATTGTTATACGGAATGAAGATAATGAACTCATCCCCACACAAACAGTCACAGGGTGGAGGATGTGAATTGATTACAAGATGTTGAACAAGGCAACACGTAAGGATCATTTTCCGATGCCTTTTCTTGACCAAGTTTTAGAGTGGTTGGTTCACCAAGAATATTTCCGCTATCTTGATGGTTACTCTGGATTCTATCAAATACCTATACATCCAGATGACCAAGAGAAAACAACTTTTACTTGCCCATTTAGCACATACGCTTTTCAGAAGAATGCCATTTGGGCTTTGTAATGTGTCTGCAACCTTCCAACGCTGCATGGAAGCTATAATTGGTGGTCTAACCAAAACTATTATGGAAGTTTTTATGGATGATTTCTCCGTATATGGGGATTTGTATGATTTGTGCCTGAAGCATATCTCCCTTGTCCTCAAATGGTGTAAAGAAGCACATCTTATTTTAAACTGGGAGAAGTGCCACTTTATGGTAAAGGAAGACATTGTTCTTGGCCATAGAGTCAGCAGTCGAGGAATCGAAGTAGACAGAGAGAAAATTGAAGTAATTTCCAAACTCTCTATCCCAACAAATGTAAGAGAAGTTCCCATGTTCCTTGGTCATGCAGGCTTTTACAGACGATTTATAAAGGATTTCTCCAAGATAACCAAGTTGATCACGAATTTGTTGCTAAAGGACGTTGATTTCCATTTTTACAAAGAATGTGTCAAGAGTTTCAATAACATGAAGCATGCCCTTACAACAACACCCATCATCAGAGCTCCTTATTGGGATCATACATTTGAAATTATGTGTGATGCTAGTGATTACGCTGTGGGTGCTATTTTAGGTCAATATATAGAGAAGAAACATTATGTGATCTACTATGCATCGAAGACCCTCGACGAAGCTTAGAGGAACTATGCAACTACTGAGAAGGAGCTCCTTGCAGTCGTGTATGCTTTTGACAAGTTCAGATCCTACCTCATTGGTTCTAAAGTCATTATCTACACAGATCATGCCACTATTTATTACCTCCTGGTGAAGAAAGATGCAAAGCCCAGGTTAATCAGATGGATTCTCCTCTTACAAGAATTTGATCTAGAGATAAGAGATAAGAAAGGTACAGAGAATGTTGTGGAAGACCACTTGAGTCGTATCCACACCATGGACAATGAAAATATCCCAATCAATGACTCTCTTCTAGATGACCATCCCATGAAAGTCTCAGAAGCTACCCCTTGGTACTCAGACTATGTGAACTACCTTGCCGCTAGTCTCATCCACCCTGAATGCATCGGGAATGCACTGAAGAAATTCATGCATGATGTGAAGCAGTATCACTGGGATGAGTCGTACCTATTTAAGCTTTGTATTGATGGTCTCTACAAAGTTGTATCATTGACGAAGAAGCCCAACCTATTTTAGAGCAATGTCACTCAGGCCCAATTGGAGGCCATATGAGTTCTAAGAAAACTGCTTTGAAAGTTTTGCAATGTGGCTTCTTTTGGCCAACAATATCCAACGATTCCTACAACTTTGTTCTTGCATGTGATAAATTTCAGAGAACATGTAACATTATGAAAAGAGATGAGATGCCACTTAAGCTATGGCAAGAAGTCAAGATTTTTGATGTTTGGAGAGTGGACTACATGGGTCCATTCCCATTCTCACACATATTTTTCTACATCCTAGTCGCGGTTGATTACTTCTCAAAATGGGTAGAGGCCATACCGGCCATCACTAGTGATTCAAAACATGTTATCAAAATGTTCAAGGATACTATTTTCCCCCATTTTGGAGTCCCATGAACCGTGATATCCGACGGAGGCTCTCATTTTCTGGAAAGAAGCTTTGAAGCATTGCTGAGGAAATATGGTGTAAAACACAAGGTAGCCTCCCCCTACCATCCCCAAACAAGTGGACATGTAGAGGTTTCTAACCGTCAACTCAAGGCTATCTTAGAAAAGACAGTAGGCCGTGATCAAAAAGACTGGTCAGTGAAAATCAATGACACCTTGTGGGCCTACCGAACCACTTTTAAGACTCCTATTGGAACCATACCATTTCGGTTAATCTATGGAAAGTCATGCCACCTGCTTGTAGAACTGGAACACAGAGCATGGTGAGAAATCAAACAGCTGAATTTTGACATAAAGAAAGCTGGTGAAGCTAGGATTCTGCAACTTCAAGAGCTGGAAGAACTATGGATGACAGCTAATGAGAATGCACAAATCTACAAAGAACACACAAATATTGGGCACAATGGTCATCTAAAAAGAAAGGACATACAAGTGGGAGACCAAGTTCTACTGTTCAACTCAAGACTGAGGTTATTCCCAAGGAAACTTTGTTCTCGCTGGTCTGGACCTTACATTGTCAAGAGTATCTACCTGAATGGTGCTTTTGTTTTATGTAGTGAACAGTCAGGAGAATTTGTGGCTAATGGTCAATGTTTGAAGAGATACTTCACCTCAGCTGACATAGGCACTGAAGTAATGATGGATCTTACCAATCCAACGTATCCACCAGAAAATTGAAAGATTCACGTCAAGCCATTGACGTAAACAAAGGCGCTTGTTGGGAGGCAACCCGATCAATAATTTTGTTTTACTTTTAGTTTTGAATGAGAAAATTTCCTTAATTTTATTTTTACTTTTTAGACAATTTTGCACTTAATAGATATCGCATCACACAATGCTATCTTAAGTTCTGACTAGTCTTCATTTTTTAGATTTCCAGATGGAGAACGCGCGCTGATTGGAACGCAACCACATCTGGTGGTCAAACCGACATGAATTTTCCCCTCCATCTGGGATTTAGAGTTTGCTCGGGAGAATAAAATTTCTAATTTTGGGGTGGAGGGTGGGTGGTATGTACTTTACTTTCCACTTTCTCCTATCCATTTCAGACTTAAGATCTCATCGTTGCAATTTTGATTTCAAAAATTTGATGAAGTTTTGACGCTTTTTGTTTCAAATAAAAGCCATTACCTAGCTGGCTAGTTTCTCTCTCTATGCCTTTTGAATCATTATACCCTCCTTATTCGAAGAAGATCCTCAAGAGGGCCATTTTCTAAAAACTATCCTATTGATTGAAATCATCTTGTGAAGCTTATGAATCCTAAAATCATGATCCTTCTGCAAAAATGGCAAGTGTCTGTCAATTTGATAGGGATAAAACACGTCGTGCTTCCTACCTGACTAATGGAACAATAGTATGGAATCTCCACCTAATCCTCATCAAGTCATTATTTGAGCAGAATATGATAAAGAGAACGACCCGGTGCACTGAATTGTAAATCAAGTTGCATTCTGATCTGGACTCTCTTCTACATTTCTTCTATCATCTTCTCACCCCTCCATCCATAAAAAAGAAACAAAAATAGCTCAAATGGTGACAAACCCTAAGTTTGGGGTGGCACACCACCTCTCTCTTTATCCACTTCTTCCATACCCCTCGCTATTTAATAGGGGCATACCACCAAGAAAAGATGCCAATGTGCACACAAAAAAATGCAATCTCAAGTCAAATCGAGGAGAGATTCGTGAAAAAAAATCAATAATAAGAGTTGCAGTCAATGAAACTACAACCAAATAATAAAAATCTTGAGTCAAATAGAGGAGAGATTTATTTCTTCCTCCCATACCACCCTTCACTCCCTTTCTACCTATAGGCAAAATGAATGCCTCCACTATCCTGAAAAACACCAGTGTCAGATCAGGTGCACACTTATTGTTCTGCGGGTGTCTCTGGACTCTTACAAAACTCTTAGAAATGCTTGTTGTTGGAAAAAATGAGGAGGAAGTGATGTTGGAAAACAAACTCAGGAACGAAGATATGGTAAGATGTATTCGGTGATCTCAGGAAATTGAGATGCTTAGTCATATCAAGCAGAAAGGAAGCAATCGTGATGTGAAGATGAGGCAATCACATGAATTGAAATTATTCATTTGGCGACTGTTTCAAATTTTGTGTTACTCGAGGATGAGCAACGTTTAAGTTCGGGGTGTTTTGATGAATCCATAATTCCTCATGATTTCAGTCTCCATCTTGGGCCCAATTCGGCTCAATACATTCACTTTTATCTCCTAAATCTTGCAATGTACAATCTTGCTTAATTGATTGGATTATCAAGCTCATTAACTAAGGGTTTACTTGAATTTCATGCAGGTCACGATGATGACAAATCTTCAACTAGGGCCTACCTTCAACAAGACCCTCTCTCTAACCCTAGATCACCACCTTGGTGGCTCCACCTTCCACCTCCACCCTTCATCAGCACCTCCACTCTCAATCACCTTCTCCTACACCTCGAACTCCTCAATAGTTGGAAGCCAACAACCACCTCCTTCAACACCTCATGACAACCACCATCAACAACACCTTCCCAACCCTTATCTCATCCTCACGGTTTGGTGGTCTTCAACCCTCCTCACGGTCTCAAGACCGTTTGGAGGGCTTTGTGATTGCAAGACCGCGAGAGACGCCACGACTCCAAGATCGTGAGGAAGCCTCCATCCCAGGATTGTGAACACGCTTCCACTCCACTAGCAACTCCGCCTCCTCCTCATCTTCCTCTCACCATGACTTGCGATGATCCCCAACCACCGTCACGATCTGCCTTAGCAGTCTCTAGACCGTGAGCACCCTCACGATCTTAAGAACGAGGAGCCGGCAAGCGGTTTCAAGACCGCAAGGACACCTACGAATCACCTGCAACCCTAACCTCATGCCTCCACGACACCCATCTACCCCCATGGTCTGCCCTCGTGGTCTTCTCCAAGCCGATCGTGCCCCTAGCGGCCTCAAGACCATGTGACACCTACAACAAGCATGACTGTGCCCCAGATCGCACCCCCACTCTCCAGACCACGCCCGCAAGACCACAATGACCACCATCTTCATGGTCCGCTCCTCATGGTTCTAAGACCATGAGGATGGCGATCGTTTTCCAAAATCATGAAGAATCTTGCCGGTTTCAGGACCGTGAAGGATAGCTAATCGGTTTCCAAACCGTTTGGATGACGATCATTTGCTGAAGAGTGTGTGGTCGCTGATCTGCAAAACTGTGAAGGCAGTAAGACCGTGTGGTCTCGTTTAGTCTTGAGACTGTGATAAAGACAATCAGTTTTGAGACCGAATACTCAAGACTGTGAGTTAATAACAAGACTCCAGGACTGATCAAAACTCTACGGATGCCTATAAATAGGACCTAAAGGGTCCTCATTTGGGCATCAGATCTTGGATGCCGCCAGGCTACCTGAACACATGCTCGACCCCAGGGGAGGGGTCCCGGTCCATCGCTCCTCTTCACCATCCAGGCTATGTGCATCCATGCTAGACCCCTAATGGAGTACGATTTCCACAGCCAAATCTTGCGGCAGGCTTGTGCTTCCATCCGTCATCCACACCACATACACATCCCAAGGTTGCTCCTCCTGCTGTGAGCAAGGATGATGAGAAGAGAAGAAAGGTGGAGAGATAAGGTCTACCCCATCTGTCGTGGTGTCCCTCACTATGTTGGGTGTTAGGGGAGACAGAGAAGGCAGCGCAAATAAAAAATTTCTTCTCCCAAACCCAGAATAAAGGAATCACATCAATGTCCCGATTGACTTTTCCTATTTTGTTTCGAATTGATCCAAATACCAATCCTTGTTCCAATCAAATTGGTCAAGCAAAACAAAAAGAAATTTCTCACCAACCTAATTTTCCCAACTTGCTCGTTTGGAACTGTTGAGCCGATCGGTTCAACCCTTGAATCGGTTGTCTCAACCTGTCCTGAGCCGATCAGTTCATCATATGAGCCGATCAGTTAGGAGTTTAGACTGTCCACAAATTAGTCAATTGCAGTTTCAATCAATCCAATACTCTAATCAATCGGTCCAACACCTTGAACACTATGATATTAAGCTATCAATTGATTGAGTGTTTAATTGAACTACTAAACTCCTTTAGCAATCAACTAAACATCATTTGTCGATAAACTCCTCTTCTAGGTTAAATCATATGTATGTGACCCTGTAGGCCTATTTCACGTTGGCAGTGAAAGTCCATAACACTTATGACTTCACAAGTAAAGAGCAGTGCCTAGTCACACATCAGTGCTACCCAAGTGAAATAGAAAGTTGGAGAACAACTTTCAATCCTAAAATCCATGAAAGGTGTTACAGCGAATGTATAATTCCTTTGTCACTAATGTCCTGAATGAACTCAAGGCATGGTACAGTCATCCTTACAATGTTCATCCATTTCATTGATCTCAGAGAAGATTGGGTGAGATGTGTGTGACATCAATATCACATATTGATTCACACATGCATGGGCATGCCTTTCTCAATCCTACTCATCAAGTGGCCATGGACATCAAACTCCCTTAGGAGGGACAAATCCCATATCTATCACTCACCCCTCAAAAGCCCCATGTGTCAAAGTCACCCAATCATCACCTTTATAACAACCCATGTTTCAGGACTGCGTTTGATGATGTCAAAGTATACCCAACAACATGTGTTGAGTGTAGTGATTTTAGGTCGAAGAATCACACTCACAACCATCACTGTGAGAGCTGATTGTGACTACCAAATCATGGTTCCATGTGTCACTCTCACGGTGGGTTTGTCCGGTACACTTGTTCTCTAACAAGTACCTCTGTGCTTGGTTTGATATCACTATATCATGACTAATGAGATTTTGTCATCAACCAACACACAATCTAGTCTTTAGTGTTATTGATGTCTATGGTTATTTCCACAATAACAACCAACTAGGGACTGTACAAGAATGCATACTCTTAACATCTGTATGATCTCATCGTTTAGGTCCTCAACCCAAAAGCATACGTCATCGAGTAAGACAATTCTTTAGACATCTATCGTGTTACACTATCATCTCAGGAACAGTTAAAACATATAGATCAGAAATTGCCTTTATTATTATTATCCAAATCATTTACAAAGTATCCCATTACAATCATCACATGACTTGCTCTATGGGCATACATACCAAAAGACTCCCACTTACACTTAGAGTCAATCACCTAGGAACCTCAGTCCTTGTGACCTAGCATGACCATCATGCTTCTACTGAGAAAGGGCCTTCGTCAGTGGATCAACTATGTTGTCTTCAGTTGGTACTTTGCAAATCTTCACATCTCCTCACTGTACGATCTCTCGTATGAGATGGAAGTGCCACAGTATGTGCTTGGACTGCTGATGTGATCTGGGCTCCTTAGCTTGAGCATTAGCTCCATTATTGTCATAATATAGCTCAATTGCATCACAGCTACTGGGAACTACACCAAGTTCAGTGATGAACTTCCTGATCCACACAGCCTCCTTTGCTTCATGTGAAGCAGCAATATATTCAGCCTCTGTAGTAAAATTTGAAACGGTTTCTTACTTGGACCTCTTCCAGCTTAAATCTCCATTGTTTAGGAAAAATACAAATCCTGATTGCAATCTGTAATCATCTTTTTCAGTTTGGAAGCTTGCATCGGTGTAACCCTTTAATACCAATTCTTCCTCGCCACCGTATACAAGGAACTGATCCTTAGTCCTTCGCAAGTACTTGAGGATGTTCTTTACGACTGTCCAGTAAGCATCCCCGGGATCTGACTGGTACCTGCTCATCATGCTGAGAGCATACGAGACATCTGGGCATGTGCACAACATAGCGTACATGATGGATCTGATGGCTGATGGATATGGGATCCCATTCATATGCTCCCTCTCTTCACAAGATTGGGGACATTGAGCTCTAGAGATGGTGACTCCATGTAGCATGGGGATGTTGCTTCTCTTTGAGTTCTCCATGCTGAACTGCTTCAGCATTTTGTCAATGTACGTGCTTTGACTTAGTCTAAGAAGCCTTTCAGATCTATCTCTATAGATCTTAATACCTAGAATGTAGGATGCTTCTCCTAAGTCCTTCATTGAGAAAGTATTCCCAAGCCAAGTCATTACCTTCTCTAAGGTTGTGACATCATTCCCCATCAATAGTATGTCATCCACATATAATATGAGGAATGTGGTCGTGCTCCCACTAACCTTCTTGTACACATAAGGTTCATCTTCATTTTGAATAAAGCCAAAAACTTTGACTTCCTAATCAAATCAAAGATTCCAACTCCGAGATGCTTGCTTCAATCCATAGATTGATCTTTGTATCTTACAGACTTTATTGGCATTCTTTGGATCTACAAAACCTTCAGGTTGTGTTATGTACACATCCTCATTTATATTCCCATTAAGGAACGTGGTTTTAACATCCATTTTCCAAATCTCATAGTCATAGTAAGCCGCAATAGCAAGCATGATCCTGATGGACTTAATCATGGCAACTAGAGAAAAAGTTTCGTCATAGTTAACACCTTGAACTTGTCGGAAACCCTTTGCAACCAATCTACCTTTATAAGTTTGCACATTGCCATCCATGCCGGTCTTCTTCTTGAAGACCCACTTGCACCCTATGGGTTTTACCCCTTCAGGTGGTTCCACCAAAGTCCATACTTTGTTGGAGTACATGGATTCCATCTCGGATTTCATGGCCTCAAGCCATTTCTCAGAATCTGGTCCCTCCATAGCCTCTAGATAGGTAGTTGGATCATCGTCTATGATCAACTCACCGCCTTCCTGAGTCACAAGGTATCCAAACCTTTCAGGTTTAACGTGTGTCCTACTAGATCTACGAGGTCCTTGTATTACTTGAGGAGACTGAGATTCCACAACACCTTGTGAATCTCTATGTTCCTCTTGTACATCTACCGGTTCAATGTTTTCTTGTTGGGCTTGAACCTCTTCAAGCTGTATTTTCCTCCCATTGTTTCCTCTGGAAATAAATTCCTTTTATAGGAACACAAGTGTCTTAGCAACAAACACTTTGTTGTCAGTAGGGTGGTATAAATAATATCCCCTTGTTTCCTTGGGGTATCCAACAAAATAAAATTTATCAGACTTGGGTCCAAACTTATCAGGAAACATTTTTCTGATGTAAGCCTCACAACCCCAAATCTTAATAAAAGACAAATCGGGACGCTTCCCGTACCATATCTCATATGGTGTCTTTTAAACCGATTTAGACGGTACTCGGTTAAGTGTAAATGTGGCGGTTTCAAGAGCATAACCCCAGAAGGAAATTGGAAGATCAGCAAAACTCATCATTGATCGCACCATATCTAGTAAAGTGTGATTCCTTCTTTCAGACACACCATTATGTTGTGGTGTTCCAGGAGGGGTCCATTGTGATACGATACCACAGGCTCACAGAAGGTCCTCAAACTCTTGGCTTAAGTATTCTCCACCTCGATCGGATCGAAGTCCTTTAATACTTTTACCAAGTTGGTTCTGTACTTCATTCATGAAATCCTTGAACCTTTCAAGGGTTTCTGACTTATGTTTCATCAGGTACACATAGCCATACCTACTAAAGTCATCAGTGAAGGTAATGAAGTATTGATACCCACCTTTGTCCTTAGTTCTAAAAGGCCTACATACATCAGTATGTATGAGTCCTAATAGATCACTAGATGTCTCACCTTTACCTGAAAAGGGAGTCTTGGTCATCTTGCCCAACAAACAAGATTCACATGTCTCTATTGATTCATAATCAAAAGAGTCTAGATAACCATCTTTATGGAGTCTAGAGATGCACTTCTCATTTATGTTCCCTAGACGACAATGCCAAAGATATGTTTTGTTTGAGTTGTTGAGTTTTTGCCTTTTGGTGTTTACGTTGTATACGCTTGTTTCTAGATCTATCAAGTATAGACCATAAGACATTGGGGCACTACCATAAAAGATCCCATCTTTTGAAATGGAACACTTTCCATTCTTAATAAGAAATTCAAAATCATCCTTGTCCAAACAAGAAATGGAAATGATATTCCTATTTATGGCAGGTACATAATAGCAGTTCTTCAACTCTATTATTAGCCCACTAAGTAGAGTTAACTCATAGGTTCCTATGGCACTGGAGGCAACCCTTGCCCCGTTGACAACATGTAGTTCAACCTTGCCTTTCCCCAAAGGCCTACTTCTCTTAAGATCCTTCACATTTGAACAAATGTGAGATCCACATCCAGTATCAAGTACCCATGATAAAGAAGTATTAAAGTTAATCTCTATCATGTATACACCAGAAGTAGAGATCTCTATCTCTTTCTTCTTCTTCCATCGTTCCTTCCATCCTCTCCATGTTTTGAGCACAGAAGAATTTGGTTTGGCGAGAGAACCCTTCTCTCCCTTACCTATGTCATTTATCTCTATCAATGAACTATCCTTCTTCTCACTTGTCTCAAACAACGCCTTAAGCGTACATAGAGTGGACTCAAAGGCTACTGGTATATCTGGATTGTGCAGAACACTTCTCACAATCCCCAACCAGTTATGAAATTTATTCTCAATTAATTTGCCCATTTTAAAAGATGATTCTTTTGCCATTCTACAAGAGAAAATTGCATTTGTCAAAACTCCTTTTGATTTGATTTGAATAAAATTTGACAGTAGTTAATTAGGCCTTTAATTAATTATCGCTCCCACTATTTTGATTCAAATTGACAGCCCTCGCCATCAACTCGGAACATTGCAACGTACAATCTCCTAGTGGGTCAAGATCCTGAAATCCTCCGAGTCATGGACCAGCTAGGGTTGTCACCCACAACTTAGATCTTCCAGGTAGGCAACTCTTACCAATTGCATAATATGAAACTCTTGAAAGATGTCATGCGCAACCCCTTGCCATGATTACCTCCATGCCTCAAGGTGCTAGATCATATCTAGGTCACCTTATTAAGTCTGACCCAAAGCCAACACGATGAATATGCACCCTTCTAGGGAAGACCCACATATCCATCCTTCACGCTTCCACGAGATAGATGGTGCACCACGCTAGGGCGTGCCCACACTTGGCCGATCAAGCTTTTCACATGTGTCGCATTTGGAAGGCATCTAAAACTTTAATATTTAATGAGGGATTTGGTTTTTATAGGTACATATACATATCCAATCACCACAATATAGTAAGTATCATATACATGCTATATCCCACAGAAAGCATGTGAAACGATAAAAGTAATGATTATGGCCATCCTAATATGATTCCTCGAGCCAAGAGGAATCACGGTCATCTAGGTCTACATCACATGCAACATGTACAAGATGAACCCTGTGCTTTGCCGTTCTGGGTTTGATCAACTCATCTCCATGATTGATCGGCTCGCCATCAGGCCGGTCGGTTGGGTGCCACCAGCCAATCAACTGGTGCCTCCAGCCGATCGGTTCATTGGTCATCGTGCATCTCTTTAGGTCACCACCTGCTCATCTTGATCGCCAACCGATCGGTTCACTCCTTGAACCGATCGTCTCAGTTGCCGTAAGATGTCCTCCGTTCTTTGACATAACAGGAAATAAAATATCTACCCTATTTTACATTCGAAAAAGGAAACCCTGAGTTACATTTGGGGGGAGCAAAGGTAGGAAAGAAATATTGAGTTATCTCGAGTTACATCAGGAATAGGAGATAGGGAATCAGTGTGCAGACCGAGATGCAAGAAACCACATTCAACCAAGCACACATACATAGGGTTTATTGGCCATAACCACGCTATACATCCACCACAAAACTCGTTTAAGGGCAACGCATATCGAGTGCATTTATATTACATATCATATATGTATATTGGGATTTGTGGATTTAGGATTGGACATGCATAAAGCCAATTTTATTCAAATCATATGCAATAAGTAAAGGCGATAAACCAAAATCGATCATATCGATAATCCTAAAGCATAGAGTAGTTGACGTAGCTCTGATACCACTATTGGGTTTTAGGGGAGACAGAGAAGGCAGTGGAAACAAAAAATTTCTTCTCCCAAACCCAGAATAAAGGAATCACGTCAACGTCTATACATTAGGAAGGATGGTTTGTAGAGACATACCTTGTCCCGAGGCTTGCTCGGCGACGTTACCTTGTGGCTTGCGCGGTCTTCAACTCTAGTCTGGGACGGTTTCTGTGCAGCTCCTGGTCTCACCGGGACTGTCGGGATTGACAACTGTCCTCCGAGTGGCAGAAGTCTCCCGCCTCTGTAGTAGTCCACACGGACCACCTGGAACTCTGATCTCCTTGTCCCATAAGGAATCAGAAGGATTAGCACCCTCTTGTTGATGTACTAGTCACCGACACACTCTCCTGCCACCAGTCACTTTTCTACAGTTCTCTTTCCCTTGTTGTGCCTCCCTTATCGGGTAGCACTTTCTCGGGCTCTCCTGGTTACCACAACCAGAGAGAACGACAACTTTGCAGAGCAACTGGTGTTCTAAGTTGTACTTTGAGAAGTCCCCAATACCCCTATATATATAAGAGGGTCATGGGACATGGTTCTCTACCCCGGGCAATGCGGGATTAAAGCAGGAGTAGAAGGGTTTGAGATTTTCCACAAAACAACCAACTGCATCATCTGAAATGTTCGTTTCAATCATGAACCGATCGGTTGGGGACCTGAGCCAATCGGTTCACACCTGAACCAATCGGTTGGGGCACCTGAGTCGATCGGTTCACTTCTGAAATGATCGGTTCACTGCCCTGGTCAGTTCCCGATTGACTTTTCCTCTTTTGTTTCGAATTGATCCAAATACCAATCCTTGTTCCAATCAAATTGGTCAAGCGAAAAACAAAAGAAATTTCTCACGAACCTGACTTTCCCAAGTTGCTCGTTTGGAACTGTTGAGCCAATCGGTTCAACTCTTGAACCGGTCGTCTCAACCTGTCCTGAGCCGATCGGTTCATCATATGAGCCGATCAGTTGGGAGTGCAGCTGATACTCTAATCAATCGGTCCAACACCTTGAACACTATGATATTGAACTATCAATTGATTGAGTGTTTAATTGAACTACTAAACTCCTTTAGCAATCAATCTAAACATTGTTTGTGGATAAACTCCTCTTCCAGGCTAAATCCTATGTGTGTGACTCTACAGGCCCATTTCACATTGACAGTGAAAGTCCATAACACTTATGACTTCACAAGAAAAGAGCGGTGCCAAGTCGCACATCAGTTCTACCCAAGTGAAATAGAAAGTTGGAGAACAACTTTCAATCCTACAATCCGTGAAAGGTGTTACAGCGAATGTATAATTCCTTTGTCACTAATGACCTGAATGAACTCAAGGCATGGTATAGTCATCCTTTCAACGTTCATCCATTTCCTTGATCTCAGAGCAGACTGGGTGAGATGTGTGTGACATCAATATCACATATTGATTCACACATGCATGCACATGCCTTTCTCAATCCTACTCATCAAGTGGCCATGAACATCAAACTCCCTTAGGATGGACAAATCCCATATCTATCACTCACCCCTCAAAAGCCCCATGTGTCAAAGTCACCCGAGCATCACCTTTATAACAACCCATGTTTCAGGACTGTGTTTGATGATGTCAAAGTGTACCCAACGACATGTGTTGATTGTAGTGATTTCAGGTCAAAGAATCACACTCGCAACCATCACTGTAAGAGCTGACTGTGACTACCAAATCATGGTTCCATGTGTCACTCTCATGGTGGGTCTGTCCGGTACACTTGTTCTTTAACAAATACCTATGTGCTTGGTTTGATATCACTATATCATGACTAATGAGATTTTTTCATCAATCAACACACAATATATGATTTAGTGTTATTGATGTCTATGGTTGTTTCCACAATAACAACTGACTAGGGATTGAACAAGAATGCATACTCTTAACATCCATATGATCTCATCATTTAGGTCCTCAACCCAAAAGCATACGTCATCGAGTAAGACAATTCTTTAGACATCTATCATGTTACACTATCATCTCAGAAACAATTAAAACATATAGATCGGAAATTGCCTTTATTATTATTATTCAAATCATTTACAAAGTATCCCATTACAATCATCACATGACTTGCTCTATGGGCATACATACCAACACACTCCTCATCCAAATCTGCTCCAACGTGGCGTAGAAGATAGTATCTTCACCGAGCTACGACCATCTTTTGCATCATGCTCATGGCACAATCTTCCCTCTCTCTTGTTCTTTTTGTTCCTTGCATCATGAGAGAGTAGTTTCATTTCGCTGGGGTGTGGGGACTAGCCCTGCTGCCCATTCCTATATGTCTTTTCATTAAACATTCCATGACATGTATATAACTTTTCATTTTGTTGTAATCGTCGATGTGTGCTTATGGATTGATCACCTCCTTGAATTTATCTTGTTTGTTCCTATGTTGCGAGAACTTCAATATGTAGGATTTGAATGCCAATTAACACGGTTGACTCCCTAATGAGAAATCAGATGGGATTCCCTGAGGTCGTAAGTGCATGATCTGTGAGGGAACGAGCCATCTAGCCCACGATGACGCTTCTGTGTGCCTAACACCTATATAGGGGGCCCGCAGCTTCAGTTGGATATCTGTATCTTCGGAGCAGTAAGTGCATGATCTGGATGGCGATGAGAAATCTGATGCCTAATGTGATACTTACGCGAACCTAAACATCCTAACGGAGGGTTCATAGTAGCTCTATTTGGATTGTTATATCTTTCCTGGTTGTTGGTGTTTGGATATGTTTGCATGTGTAGTGGTGGTGAAACTCGGGACCACCCCAGTGACCTCCATTACTCTAGATTCAACTTTAATCCTGCTCTTTACTTTCTCGCAATTAGTTCAATTACACTCAAACCAACCTTTGTTATAAATATTAGTCTTTATTCAACTGGATTTGACTAGTAAAGAATCTTAAAAAGGTTGTCCCTTGGGATTCGATCCTCAACTATATTGTGATAAGACCCGTCTACTTGCGGGTGGTATTATTGCACAAGGTTTTGGTAAAAACTCTGAGATTTCAACCCCGAGTGAATTTGTTAGTGCGATAATAGACCACATCAACCAACCCTACCTATTTTTTACATTATTTTTCCTATTCTACCCCCACTTACCCTAGTGCTTCCCCACCATCTATATATACATAGGTGGCGGCTGGGGAACGGAGGTTAGATTCTCCTAGCCACCATTACTCCTCTCCAACCACTCCTTGAGCATTTAGTACATTCCCATTGCATTTATGCTCTCCATCCACTATTTCCATCTCCATTTCACCTTGGAAACCTAGTTTTCTAGGTTTTCCTCCATAATCCCCCATATCTTCATGCCCATCTGCACCTTTGGAGGAGAGAGGACATCCCCAATAAGCTAGGAGGTGAAGAGGGAGGCTTCTTCCATGAGCTCCATGGTGTTTCTTCCGCTTCTTCCCCTTTCTTTTGCTATTTTCTTGATCATGTGTAGCTAAGCCCCTAGTGGTGGGCTGTTTGGGGATAAAATGTGACTTTGGTACCATGTTGGGGGAATTTTGGCTTGTAATGAACTCATTTTTATCTATGATGATTTATCCATGCTTTTGTCTCTTATCCCATTGCCATGGTTGTGATTTATGTTTCTTGCTATTAATTACTTGTTTGATAGTGCTTGATGATACCATGTTTCTAGGGGAATTGGGATGCATGTGGCAATCTTAGGTGTGACTCCTAGGTCCCAATGGGGGATCCCTAGCTAGTCCCCTTTGTTCCTACATTCCTACCTTCTCTCCTGCTACTTGGTATGAGACCTACGTTACTAGTATAAGTGATGTGATTGCCTAGGGTTTTCTAAAGGCTAGAATGGCTAGTGGAATGAGGTCAAATGCCCTCATCTCTACTCCCATCTCTACCCTTGGCCCTCAATTGCTCAATACCACTTATCCTAGAAACCTAGATTTGGCTAATCCTATTAGAATTACACCTAACCCTAGTCTTCCACTAGTAGTATAGGGCACATTCTAATAGCATTTGCCTTATTGTTTGGTTTGGTAATCTAGATGAAAAATGAGAACAATGCTTGTCCAATAACCTCCCCTAACTAGTATTAAAGTTACATCCCCAAACGGCCCACCTAACTTAATCATCTTGTTTAAAACTCAACTTGCTCTGTTCACTTGCTTATGCTAGTATAGTCTAGTTGTTCTTGATTAACTTGGTCAATTGCTCAGTTTTGATAGTTAGGGTTAATTTAGATCTTTTCTTGCTTTAGTGGTTAACTTAGTTTCTAAATTTCTTCTTGCTCCTCTAGTGTAGTGTAACTTACCTTTACTATTGCTTAGTTAGTTGGTTAACCTAGATTGTTAAACTTGCTTGTTTAAGATAACTTAGGTTCAATTCTACGGGAGTCAAAGTGATGGAGTTTCATGAATTTTCTAGATGTTGTGAACCATGAACTGACCGGTTCACTCTTGAACCAATCCATTCACATGTGGGTTAATCAGTTCAACACTTGAATCCAGCGGTTCACTATGTTTCATATTCACAATCATATTATCTTTACATATCCAATTAATGCTCAAACAATGGTGTCATCATCAATCCTTGACCCTGTTGAGAAATATGGCATCAAATAGACAGTAGGAACAAAACTTTTACTTCCATATTCCCCATTAAATCAGCAGACCACGTCTATAAATATATAATGGAAAGGATGGTTTTGAGAATATACCTGGTCCTAGAGAAATCCAACAATAATCTCCTTGTTGTTGTAGTCATGCATCTATCTTCTAGTTGCACTGGGACGGCACCTGAAGCAACTCCTCATCTTTACCATAGACAACAGGCTGACGTTGTCCTCCTATGACAGGCAACAGACTCCATGTCTCTATGGAAGTCCACATGGACCACTTAGAACTCCTTTTGTCCTACTAGAACAGACAGGAAGGAGTTGTCCCTCATGTTGGTGTGCTAGTCACCAACTTATTCTCCCACAATTGTTCTCCCTTGCTATCCCTCCCTTTATCGGGTAGGATGTGCTTAGATTCTCTCAGTTACCAAAACCATGAAAGACCTAGAGGGGGGTGAATAGAGATTTTAAAAATAATTAAACACTCTACTGAAGAAGGATGAGGAAACAAGGAAGACACTTTGATTTAGAGTGGTTCCAACCTTTGAACAAAGGTTGTCAGTCAACTACCCAATTGTCTCCAATTGGGATTTGAAAAGTGATTAATTTTATTTACCTCTCAAGGATGTTATAATATAATACAATCACCTTCCTTGAATTAATGTTCTCCTAGAAGTAGCCTCAACCTCCTTGAAGCGGCATTCTTTGAAGTAACTTCAAGCCCTTGGGGCAACCTTCTTCTCCTTGAAGTAGCTCCACCACCTTGAGATAGAATTCATCTAGAAGTAGCTTCAACATCCCTTGAATCCACTTTCATGAAGTAATATCAAGCACACCTTGAAGCAACCTTCTCCATCAAGAAGTAGCTCCAATAAAGCTCCCTCATGCAGCCTCCACAACTTGGAGTAGCCAAGGAGCACAAGTAACTTTAATATGTGAATGGGGATTGGAAGAAAGGAAGTACACCAATAGAGTATTGCGCTTTGATCCTATATCAAGCATTATATCTCTCAAACCACTTAGTATGGACGTTTCTTGATGGTGGCTAAGAGGATATAGCTATAGATATAGGACACGAATTTGAAGCTTGAAGAATAAGATGGCAAGTGTTTCTCAGCTTTGTTGCTCACTAGAATGGATTATCAAGTGTAGCTTAGGTGCTTTAGGTGTCCTAAGGCCGCTCCTATTTATAGTAATGGTTTGAAAGTACTTAGGGACGTTTTAGGGAGTCTCTATAGTGTTCTTAGTGCTTAACTATACATTAGATATACAATAGTTGTCTGGAAATGGCTAATTTGTTTGTGCTTAAAAGAACAATCTAGAAACCTGCTCGGTCGACAAGTTTGTCGACAGAACTATGTCTCGATCGAGCATTTCTTCGACTGAGCCAGGGTTTAAGGCAATTGTGTATCAACGTCCATTCCCAACTCCCAAATCCTAACCACTTGGTCTAACGGTCATAAGCTTTGGACCGAGGCTTGATCAGTCGACAATGTTTTTGATCGAAACCCATTTTAGATTACAAATATGTAAGGTTTAGAACAGTGCTTAAATGTTTAACTAAGGTGGTTCTTGGTCAACTAAAACTTCGATTGAGTGTGTCTCAGTTGACTAGTTTCTCGACCGAGGATGTCCCTATTTCAATCTTTTGAACCACCTATTAAGTGTGTTTTAATGCATGATAGTGACTCTAATTCTAGGGGGTTCCTAGCTGAGTGTTGTAAGTGGATAGGGAAGATCTAACGCTTTATTTACATGATGTCTAAGTACTTGTACATTATATCATTGTACAAGTGTTTTCATTCGATTACAATCATAAAAACATAAACAATTAAGCATATTTGATCTTCAATTTGTATTCATCTTCAACTTTCCACTTAGTAGGATCTCCTTATAACCTTGAACCCTAAAATACTCAAATAGCATGTTAGATCCACAAGTATTAAATGTTTGTCATCATCAAAACAAAGGGTATGTTAATGTCCAATTTAACCAACAATCTCCCCCTTTTTGAAGATGTCAAAAATTTCTAAAATATAATCAAAATAATCTAAATGAGATGAGTATCATACATGTGATATACCTGAGATGAAAAGATTATCTTGTTTTCATAAAATGTGTGCTAATTATTCCTAAAGAGATATGGTACATAATATCCATCTCTTAAGGGAATGTAGAACAAATTAATGTCAAGTGAAGAGATCATAAAACTCATTTATTCTCCCTTTGTCATTTCAAAAAGATAGCCATATAATCATTTTAAACTTACCCTCCCCCGAATGGAATACTTCCCCCTCAATAGCATACACACGTTTTAGAAAGAAAACAAAGTGATAAAAAATGTCCAACAAAAACCACAAGATAAACTTTTATTATCATGAACAAGTGAAAACAAACAAGCTCAATATTATTGATGATAAAGTAATTACATAAGCTTCACTACACACTACATAGGATAATAATATCACTTGAAAGAGGTCAAGATTACATCAACTTTAGGATCTTTCCCAAGGAATGGAGTATCATCATATCACTTGACAAGTGTTTCCAGTCAAGTGCACCTGTCTTTGTGAGAGCATATGCCTCCAGAAATGTAGGTACCCAATCATTTGGAGTAAGAAGCAATGTCTTGGAGTTGAATGGTTGAGTATTAGGTATGGGAAAGATCATTGGATGGTGGTGGTAGAAGTTGGATGTATTGGATGTAGAGGTTAAAAGGATAGATGCTCCTGGGATAGAGTGCATAAGGGTATGTGTCGAGAACATAAGGAGATAGATATTGCAATCTTTGATTTAGATAGGTCATGTCATGGTGGTTGTAGTCTAGATGTCTCCCAAGTTGATAGGTTGACCCTTTGATATAGGAAACATCATCGACAAGGTTTTCTATTGATTAGCTAGGAGGAGTAGGAGGTGGATGATTTGCTTCAGTGTATGTCTCCCCTTCGATCCTATCTCTTTTGTGCCCAAAATCATTTCCCAATGTATCAACAGTGTTTTGGGTATTTCTTTGAGGACGTCTATCACACTTGTATCCTAAGTCATCTAGTTTTTGTCAAGAGAATATTGGCTTATTTAGCAAACAAAATCAGCATAGGGAGGATTTCTAGAAAACTCAAAAATATTGGATAGGATGACGCAAATAAAGTTTACATGAATGCTTTCAAGTATAGCATATATGAGGCACATCCTAAATTTTGGAATTTCAGTTTGATTGAATCACGGATAAATGTTATGGGAAATAATTAGATTCACTATCATAGCTTCAGGGGTTAAGGATGTAGCATAACAAGTTCCCCTATGCTCATGTGATGAGGTGTTGGGAAGGAAGATCTTTTTTATGTCACTAAGGCTTATGGTGTTATCTTCAATGGAGAATTTTGAGATAGGATTTCCGGTGGTGAGGCCTAGAAATTCTCCATATTCTTATGCATCTATATATAGCATTTTGAGAATGACATTTTCATAGAAATGGAAGGATAACCCATCAACCTTGGAAGTGAAAGAAAATGGGTCATTGGAGTCCCTATTGAGGTTAGTATAGAATTCATTAACGACTTGGGTGGACCAGAAACAAAAGGAGGGGATAAGAAACTCCATCAATTTTTTCACCTTGAAGAGATGGGAGAGATCGAGAAGAGTGATGAAGTCATTGAGGTCCACCAATCATCGAGGAAGAGGGGACTTTGAGGTGAGCTTTACATAGCGTTCTCTAGAAGCAACATCATTGAAGGGGATGTCGTTGATGATGTTGAAGGTTGGAGTAACTGTCTATCCCTTCCTTTTGGCAACTTGCTTCTTCCCACCACGGTTTGAAGAGGAAGCCATCTTGATCAAATAGTGGTGAAAGAAGATCTAGAGATGATAGGGGATGAATGTTAATGGAGAACAACTCTAAGAAACATTACAGAAGTGATAGAGAAGAGAGCACTTGAGGTGTGAAGAAAATGGGTGGATTGGGGTGCTATTTATAGAAAAACAAAATCCTACTCAGTCGACAAACTCATTGATCGAGACCCCAATGGTTCTTTTCCAACGACTCTTTGTAATGGCTAGTCAGTCGACCTTGGAATTTGAAATTATGGGCACAACGATCGAGGACTCAATCAAAAATATTTTTGACCGAGGGACTTATGTGAAATTTTATTTGGTCCATGAGGTTTCTAGAAGAATCTCAGCTAAGATTCACATAGTCGGCTGAGGGTCCTACCAAGTGAAACTCGGTCGAGAAATTTGTCAACTGAGGGCTTTCTCAGTCCACAATATTGTTGACCAAATATGATATTGTGAGTATTTTTTAATAATTGAAATGAGCTTGTTTTAGTGCTTGTTCATGATAATAAATTATTGTGAATAAACAAAGGAATAGATCTAAAATTATATGAACTAAAATTCACATGAATTTCAAATCAGAAAATTATCAAGAATTTTGAGCACATATATCAAACAAAACATCTTCTAAGGGAGTAACAAGTAAACTCTTTCTAATATATTGATATTGACCCAAAGGAAGAAGTTTGGTAAAGATATCAGCTAATGGCTCTTCTATATCAACATGATGAAGAGACGTATTATTCTTAGAAATATGATATCTTAAGAAATGATGTCTAATCTCAATATGCTTGGAACGGCTATGTAAAACAGGATTATGAGCCAAGTTTATAGAACTAGTACTATCATAGAAAATTGGCGTAGAAGAACATGTAAAGCCATAATCATTCGAAACTAGTTGCATATAGAGTACTAGGAGCATAGCATGGGCCATCAACCACATATTCCAATTCATTGGTAGATAGGGAAATTGTATTCTGTTTCTTACTAAACCAAGATACTAAGGCGGATCTTCTTAGTAAGAAACAACCACCACTTGTGTTCTTTCGATCAAGCCGACAATCAACATCGGTGTAAGATTTTAAATCCAACGATTGAACTTTAGGATACCACAAACCATAGTTATAGTTTCGACGAGATATCTTAAAATTCTTTTGACAGCTTGAAAATGAGAGTGCATTGGTTTTTATTGAAATCTAGCACAAAGTCCAACGGAAAACATGATATCTGGTCTAGAAGCAGTCATATATAGCAAGCTACCAATCGTGGCCCTATATGAGGAATCATCAATGGGTTCACCATCTTCATCCTTATGAATTTTAGTAGAAGTGGCCATGGGTGTAGTATCATGTTTGCAATTTTCCATACCAAATCATTTTAAGAGTTCCTTGGTGTATTTCTCTTGGCTTAGAAAAATTCCGGCTGGCATTTGTTTTGTTTGAAAACCAAGGAAAAATGTTAATTCTCCCATAAGACTCATCTCAAATTCTTTTTGAATGATATCACTAAATGGATTACATAAGGAATCATTTGAATCACCAAAAATTATTTCATAAACATATATTTGAACAATAAGAAAGTTTGATTCATATGTTTTGAAAAATAATGTGGAATCTAATTTTCTAATGGAGAAACCATTATCAAAGAGATAGTTTTTAAGTCTTTCATAGAAATTTCGTGGTGCTTGTTTTAGACCATAAAGAGCTTTCTTAAGTTTATAAACATGGTCAATCTTGTTGCAAATTTCAAAGCTAGGTGGTTGAGCAACATAGACTTCATCTTCTATGATTCCATTTAAAAATGCACTTTTCACATCCATTTGAAATAGTTTTATGTCTTTATGAGCAGCTAGAGCTAATAACATTCTAATAGATTCAAGTACAGTCAAAGGTGAATAGTTTCAATAAAGTCTATCCCTTCTTGTTGGTTATATCCTTGAGCAACCAACCTAGCTTTGTTTCTAACTACTTCCCCAGCTTCATTAAGTTTCTTTCGAAAAACCCACTTAGTTCCAATGATGATTTTATCTTGATGTCTAGGAACTAAGTCTCGTATGTTGTTCTTAGTAAATTGATTTAGCTCTTATTTCATAGCCATTATCCAATACTCATCTTTTAGATTCCTATTTAGGTTCAACAATTGATACAAAGGCCATATTTTCAACATCTCTTAATGATGTTCGAGTTTTTACTTTATCAAAAGGATTTCCTATGATTAAGTCTTGAGGATGGTCCTTGATTAATCTAGGAATAGGCTGGTGTGCCTCATTATTTTTTTTTCAATTTCATAATTTTGATTATCTTTTGTTCATATTGTTAGGTCCCCAATTTGTCATTTAATTTTCTATTTTCTATTTCATTTTCAGCACTTTGGGTTATCATTTCATGAAATGTGATATGAATTGATACCTCAATATTTCTAGAGATAGTATTATAGATTCTAAATGCCTTACTAGAAGTTGAATATCCCAAGAAGAATCCTTTATGTGATTTAGGGTCAAATTTATCTCTATCATCCTTTGTATTTAAGAAGTAACAAGGTGTACAAAAGGTAGGAAAATAGTCAACTCTTGGTTTCTTGTTGAAGATGAGTTCATACGGAGTTTTATTAAGATGGGAGTAAATTGTTACACGGTTTAATACATAGCATGTTGTATTTACTGCTTCATCCCAAAAGGTTTTAGGTGCATTATGTTCAAGTAACATTGTTCCAGCCATTTCTTATAAAGACTAATTTTTCCTTTCTACTATCCCATTTTGTTGTGGGGTGTGTGGTGCTGAAAAATTATGAGTATACCCTTGGGATGTACAAAATTCTTCAAAGATATGATTTTCAAATTCCCCACCATGATCACTCCTAATGTTTCATATTTTGTTTTGTAGTGGATTTTCAATCTTAGAACAAAATTGAATGAATATTCTAATAGTATCATCTTTAGTTGAAAGAAAATGAACCCATGTATATCTACTATAATCATCAACAATAACAAAGCAATATCTTTTACCACCAACAGATTGAGTCCTCACGGGACCAAAAAAATCCACATGAATGATTTCTAATGATCTAGTGGTACTAAGCAAGGTTTTGGATTTGAAATAAGTTTTATTTTTCTTGCCTAGAGTACATGGTTCATAATTTTCAGGTTTATCAAAAGAAAGTTTAGGTAAGCCACGAACAAGATCATACTTAATCAACTTCTTGATGACATGTGAGATGATGACATGTGAGCTTTCATGAGCTAATGTTCTATGCAATAATTGTAAAGGTTCATCATTTGCAAGAAGGCATTTTCCAACAATAGCTTGCATAGAATTAGGTTTAAGTATATATAGATTTTGTATTCTTTTTCCTTCATAAAAAACATCATTAGTGTTCTCAATGAGTAGCTTGCAGCATGATTTGTTAAATAGAACATCATAGGCACTATCACATAATTAACTAACACTAATCAAGTTGTGATGTAATCCATCAACAAGTAGCACATTTTTAATTTGAAGGTTTGTACCAACTTCACCTATCACAATAATTTTATCTTTGGTGTTGTCTTCAAATGTGATTGTTCCGCTCTTCTATTCTTCAAGTGTTTGGAAAGCCTCCTTGTTTCCGGTCATATGTTTGCAACAACCACTATCAACCACCCAATCCTATAAAATAGGTATATTTTTCTACCCATGTGGTGGTCCTTTTGGTTAGGAGCATTAATTAAAACATTTCATGTTTTAGAACAACTTAATATATAGAGTTCTTTGCAGGTTTAAAGAAACAAGGTTAAATATAAACACATGTTTATTTTTTCAGTAATAGTTATTGACAAAACTATCCTCATTCGAACATTTCCTCGACTGAAGTTTTCTCGATCGAAATAATTTTCAACCATGAGCATATGTCAAAAAATGCAAGTTTTGACATAATTCCCTTTAGTTGATTATTTTTTTGATCAGAAGAGATATCGGTCCAGAACTTTGTCGACTGAGATGAAGTTCCTTGTGTTTCCAGTAATTTTATCAATTTCAAACAGAACATGTTATCATTTCCAATCAAATCATACAAAAATATGCAAGTTAAAGCTTGTTTTAGTTGAGAAAACAATTTGGATTTCAAATTAAAGTTTGGGTCAGATCTCAACTAAATGTTTCATGTTTATAAGTTTGTAGTTTTGAAACCCAAACTAAATCTTTATCCTTATTTTTCTTGTAAGAGCATGAAAAGGAATAATGTCCAAGACATAAACAATAATGACAGCAAATGAACGCAATAGGAAGTCAGATAACACAATCTCCATTCTATAAAGAACTGACTTTGAGATTTTTCATTGAGACAACTAGAAACATATCAAACCCAAAGCAGTACTTTTAAGTAACACCAAAAAAACATGCCTATAGACATTTTAGAACCTACAAACTTCTTTATCATCTCCTCGAGCCTATCCAAACATTCATGAAAGTGTTTTCTTCTTAGGTTACCCCCTACAAGGGGGAAGCCTAAGTATTTAGTAGAAAGTTCCCCCTCTTGAATCTTGATAGCTTCCACTACCTCATTTGTCTTCTTACATTACTTGGAGAGGTAAACATGGAACTTATTATCATTAAGAATCATGCATGAGATCTCCCCAAACTCATCCAGTGTTTTCTTTAAATTAAATAGGTGCTTACTCTACCTTCAACAAACACTAAGGTATCGTCTGCAAATAATAGATGTGTGGGAACCTTTGTGTGCCTGATAGCATACGTCTTGATGAGATTCTTCTTCACACTACTATCAATCATCCTTGTCAAACCGTATGTGGAGATTGTGAAGAGAAGAGGTGACAAAGGATCATCTCGTCTTAGGCCATTAGAGCTTGAGAAGTGACCTTATGAAGTCCCATTGATAAGAAAGAGAAAGAGGTGGTTGTTACACATTGTTGAATCAACCTTATCCATCTGTCACAAAATCTATTCCCTTCCAAGAAATTCCACATACAATTCTAGTTGACTGTGTCAAAATCTATTGTGATGACCAGTTTAAGACAACAATAATGTGTACTACGTTCTACACTGAAATGTAATGCGAATTCATCTGCCAACATAGCACAATCTTATACATTCCTTCCCCTAGTGAAGGTGCCTTGGTTAGGGGATATGATCTTAGGCAATGTAGTATACAATCTACTAGTAATGATCTTTGTTATTGATTTGTATAGGGCTGAGCAACAAGAGATGGGTTGGAATTTAGTTGGTGTTGAAATGATCTTCTTTTTGGGAATGAACACCAGGAAGACATGGTTGATATGTTTAACAATGTTACCTCCATTGAAAAACCATTTGATGGCATCTGCCACTCATCTTCCAGTTCTACCTAAATAAAAATTCATTGAACCCATATGGACCAGGGCTTTTATCAGCTCCAATACTCCATATGGCCTTCCTAATCTCCCTTCATCGGGCACTTTGAACAACATATCATTATCTTCATCAGTCACCAACCTTCTCCAGTTGATGTTGTTGTTTGACGGTGATTGATCTTTATTATATAAATTTTGAGAGAATTCAGTAGTTTCTTTTATGATTCCTTCCTCATCATCAATGAAAGTACCATCAAGATCATATAACTTAGTAATGGTATTGATGGCCTCTCTCCTTTTCACAATTGAGTGGTATAATTTTGTATTTCGATCATTGTTTTCAATCCAATTGGAATGACTAAGTTGGAAATGGAACCTCTCTTTGGCCTTGTCTAGAACTTTGATTTGATCAAACATGACCTTTTCAGCATTGATGAGTTATTGATCTAAGGGGTTTCACCTTAGAACTTTAACAATATCATCCATTTCACTTTTTTTCTTTCTGTAACAGGTTGTGCAAATTCACAAACTTTCTTGCCCATTTTTAAGAGTTTTTTCACGTTCTTGAGTCATTAGTTAAATGAAAAAGGGGATTCCCATGAAATTCCTCACTCCATGATTCATCAATAACCTCCTTGCAATGAGGCCAATCTTCCATAAATGTAAGAACTAGAAATGTTTATGTTTCCTCGAAACCTCCTTGAGATTGACCTATAAAGTAGCATGGTATGAGAAATGAGAATCTAGAATTTAGTTTTTAAAATTGGTAAGCATTCAATCCAACCATCATTGACTAATTCTCTATCTAGTATACACTCTATGCCTTTAGCTTTCCTAGTGTTATTATTCCAGGTGAATGATTTTTCCAATGACATGTATTTCAAGTAAGCATACTTTATCAATAGATAGATTGAACGAGCTCCTCACCTCATTCAATACTTCTCTACCTCCCTCCTTCTCCTCCCTCTTTGTAATATTATTGAAATATCCAAAGACGATACGAAGAGATTTTATTCTTGTAGATAAGGATTCTAATTTGTCCCAAAGTTTAGATCTCTGGGACATCAGGTTGTGAGCATATACCATTGTAATTGTGATCTTCTGTAGAACGTTGTTCAGGTAATTAGCCATGATCTATTGATCCCAGCTCCCAAGATTTGGGGTTCCACCCATCACCAATTCTCTCATTACTATTATGATCATGACTCAAAATCCATTTCCAACCTACTAGGAACATCTTCGACTTCAGATTTGTATTATACTTCTTAATCTTTGTCTTCACCAATCCCGCTATAGAATCTTGGACTGTACCTGTTACTTGACTCACCTCCCTTCTATTTTGTGTCTTGTTGAGCCACATATGTTGGACATGAAGAAGACATTTGTGACCTCTGTTAGATGATCGAGTTTTGCATGTCTCAGTCACCCTCAATCTTTCTCCAGTATTCTTTAAACCATTATCCCCATTCATAACTCTATCATGATTCTAGATCCCATCATTTCCCTCTTAGTCAAGCCTTTCATACCTATCCTTGGTAGGGATTTTGGCTGTCTTCTCTACCTCAGTTGAATATTTATCTACTGTCTCCCCTTTCTATGATGTAGTGTTGTCAGTTATCTCTTCCTCTAGTATATAGTCATCGAATATTTTCTCCATCTGATGTAGGTTTATCATCATATTCTCTCTCTCGACATTAGATCATTTCCAAATCACCATGATCCATACTTTGTAGGTTTGTCCTTCTGGGCCTCCTTTCTTTATTCCTTATGTAACTGGCAATCGTCATCATCATGACTGAACACCTTACATTCTAGACACTTCTTTAGTATGGGCTGGTATTGGAACTCCACCAAGATCAAATATCTCTTTGGTTGATTGACCCACATCTACTTAGGTGGATCCGCCTCTACCCGTATTTCCACCAAAACCTTTATTTCTTCAAGATATTCCTATTGTATGGATATGTGATCCACTCTAAGTATCTTATCTACTCCTGAGGCAACTATGCCCACCGCTCTCTCTGAAAAGTTTGTCCCCATGATGGGGATCTTAAACCAAACCGAGATAGAACTAAACATAGCCTTCTTCAAATCATCACATGTATGGTGTTCTTTCACAACTATGTACCTATCATTAAACCATCTGGGTCCAATGTTGATGACTGAGTTTTCATCCTATTCATTGTTGAATCAAACTAAGAAGAAGTTCTCACACTTTGAATATTGGTGGACCCCCTGGTTTCCAAAATCACCTGATCCATGCCAAAAATTGGTAATAGTACGGTCTTTTACCCATTACATAGACTGAGATAGTATGCTCCCAGGTCTTCTCTATGGTCTCATAAGTTTCATCATCTATTATAACAAATCTCTTACCTTACTCAATAACATGAGGATCATATTGGTGTTTCGTCTAGAATTTCTTCACTCCGCCCAAGACCTGTTCCCAGGATCTTACGTTCTCCACATGGATAGGGTTAGCCATCTGCCTTGTTCCTCTCACTATCAGAGGGGATAAGATTCTCCCCTCCTTGCAAGGTTGGATCACCCTCAGAATCGTCAATGTGATTGCTAGAGCCACCATAATCCTATGCGATGAAGTGCAACTATATATATATATATATATAAATATATAAATATATATATATATATACACACACACAACTTGAATCTGATTTCATGAAATATGATAAGTCGTTTCATCTAATCAATGCCTTCATTCAAACACATTCATTTTTAGATATTTCAAGGTATAAATATGATTTGATATTATACTGTCAATACTGTATTTTGGATCTACTTTTGTAGTTTTATAACCCTAAATTAAAATTAGGCTGTGAAATTTTACCCCTCATGGCCTATTTTTGCTAGAGGTATTGTAATATCCTCAATTTTAATAAAATTAAACAATATAATTATAAGCCACAATTTGATAAGTATTTTCCCTAATGGAAACATTAATAGAATAGTAATTCTTTGCACTTTGTGGCATGGGTGAACGAGATAAAGAAATAAGAGATTCATAAATAAGAAATGGTTTTGTGAATTATTTTAAAATATAAATATAAAATATGTGGCTAGGAGTGGCAATACAATGTTGATGCACCAAATAACATTATCTTGATTCAACCTTTGCATATTTGAAAATAATATAGAAAACAAGAGCATTCTAGAAATTTGGAGAAATAGGATGTTTCATGAGATAATGGTTTATTTAAAATAATGTTAGAAAAGAACAAGTTTGTGAATGTTTCAATAAAATCCCACAATGTGAATATAAGTGGGGGAAAATTAATGAATTTCTATAATCGAGTAAGAAACATTATAAAGGGCCACGTATGTCTTTCGATGTGTCAACCAAGTAATGAGTATATTTGACTTTGGAAATATATTTATAATAGATAAAGAGAGAAAGATAAAAGGATGATCTAGACCAAACTATCGAATATGCACCATAAAATTTACTGATTTCATTAAAGGGCTTTTGTTGCCAAATCCAAGTTTTAATATGAAAATGGTAATGCCTTTTTGCGACTTTTAGATTAATAAGAGCCAAGAATTTCATAAAAAGGATTGAGGGAGGAATGTATTCTTTTCTAGTATTATTCCATACTTTCTCATAATAATAGTTGTAGAATACGAGAATATCTTTTAATGCACATGGGAAAGGGAGTTATGGCATGCCTTTCTTTTTCTAACATCTTGCTTGCACACAAAGAAAAAGATGAAAAGGAAATGAGAAGGGAGACACGTACTTATATAAATATATAGGTACGAAGATCCACTCATAAACCCAACCAACTACCTTCTCTTGCATCTCCATCCTTCACGTTGAACCCCCTTCCCTCCTTCCTCCTTTGTCTCCCTCCACGAGCCTCTAGGGTTTTTGCCTAGAACTAGGCAGGAATTGTAGATCATTCATTCCCTACCGATGATTAGGTCCATGGTGACGAGGTGTTGACAGAACATGAGACTAAGATATGGAAAGAGGAGGAGAGAGGCATGAGGTGAGGCTAGTAGGGGTGAAGGATGAGGAAAGTGGGGCAACGATGACACAATACCCATCCGCTCACTACCTGGGTAAGGGGCCAAGTAGAGCATGGCCTCTTGACCCCATTTTGATTCCACCTAGACCTTAAAGGTCAGGCGAAGGCATATGGCTTGCCAACTCTTGGGAGGTGTGGGCACCAACAACTACCGGTGTCGGATCGGGCACACCTTAGCCCCAGGAGGCGACCCCCTATCGTGGTTGACCTCCGGTCGAGTTCAACGCCGAGAGAAGGTAGAACCTCATCTCACGAAACTTACGGTGCCTGAATAAGTGGAGCGCGCCTGGAGTCTGCAAGTACCCAACAGAGGCATCAAGCTTGTGCCCAGCCATCCAGTGGCCAGGGGTGTGGATCTAATCGCTGCTGGCGTCGTGGTGGATCGCCAGACTAGCGCCCCTCGTCTCTGGCCACAAAGAGTGTTGTCGATGGTTGGAGGTGATCAACATGGATCAACAGAGATGACAAGACCGCACGCCAGCTGTGCCAGGGCTGTGATGGTGGAAACATCTCAGCAGTTGATGCCGCAGGCAGGAGGTGGAATCCACCTCACGAGAAAAGAGAAGGAACATGGTTGAAATATCAAAAATACCTTGAAGATATGCGTCATTAACAAGGGTAATGAGGTACTTTTACCTTATCTTGAGTCAACCCAGTAATGAATAGAAATAAGAAAGGAGATGATGTGTCAACCTGAGATTGATCCAAATAAGATTAATCTTGAAATAACTATAGAAATTACTAGGATGATCCAATTAATTCTATATATGAAAATTGACCAGAAGAACATGTAGAATCTAAATAAAAAAATTTCAGAATCTAATTATGCTTTAGTTAATGAAAATGGTGTAAAGATGGGTTTAACTGGTGATTAATGTATTTAAAACCCTAGATTTGGGTATTAACATGTTGGAAACATTAAAAAGCCTTTCTTTTATGTAATTATCTATTATTGATGAAAAATATGAGAAATAAAGATAATCATGATGATGAGTAATTAGGGTTTCCAACGTGACTAATAATCATGCATGGAAATAATTAGCATTAAAGATCATATTTTGCTAGGTTGTTAATGAACTTAGTTGAATCTAAGTACTCATAATGCAAGGATAAAATAGATTTGATAATCATGTCAATACCTAGTATGGATTAGGGTTATTAAGTTATTAAAGTGAAAATCAAGGGGAATTAGGGTTTTAAGACATAACCCTAATGATAACTTGATACCACGGAAACCTGAACCCTAGATTAGGGTCGAGTAGGGTTTTTGTAACATAGCGGATCTCGAACCCTATCCTAGAACTTTGATCTTTTGGGTTTGACCAAACATTGTTTGAGGTTAGACTTATAAAAGGTTTGGAATGTCCAATGTGAGCTAATGCATGTAAAGTCACCCTAATAAACCTAATTGAATGAGTAATTAAGATAATGGGCCACTAATGGGACATATGACATATCTCATAAAAATAAATCTCAAAAGTGAAATATAAGTTTAAAATCATGTTCCTTGGGTCCCAATTGCCTTGGGAAACAAGTTTCACATTATTCACATAATAATAATTCATTTAATTCAAATTGGAAAATAAGATGTGTGTTTTCCCCAAAATATCAAATAAAATAATAAATGACTCCAAAAGAGGAAAATAATCTTATATTCATAATATTCATAATAAAAATAGCCTTTGGGTGAATTTTCATCCAATTTGGAGAAAGTTTACTTAAAAGGTAAAATCAAGAGAGAGAAAGTGTGTAGAACCTTCAAAATATTAAATAAATATACAAAACTCTAATATGTAAAGTTGATGGAAAATTCGTATCCAACAGATTAAATATGACTTGTGGGTCAAGTTTCATAAAATTTGGATAATCCTAATGTCCTAAATTGAGGAGGAAAGAGAAAATAAGATTTGATTTATTTGACACATCAAAAGTTCTCAAAAGGAAAATCTAATTGCATATTCAGATTCCTCATATCAAAAATAGATTGGGTGTCAAATTTGACTTAATTTGGGATTCGTTTGTACCCTCAAAACAGGAGAGAGAGAAAGGAAAATAAATTTAAAAAACTTTAGTTTTAATCGGGTTATCTTTCTGTCATGCGGTTTTTGATTTTGTGACTTTTCTCGACCGTCCGATCCCAAATCTAATGGTGCAGAAGTCATCTCCTACCTTGGGTAGGATAATGACTCACTGTGAACAATGACCATGATTTTCTCGCTGGTTTCCCTCGTGGCTCAGGCCATATCTTCTCGCGATTTCTTTTTCTTTGGCTTTGTCTTGTCTTTCTGGTGCCTTGGACCCTATATTGTCCAGGGTTTTGTGCAGCCGATCTCCCCATATATCTTTGCGGGCCTTCTTCCCCTATTTGTTCTCTTATTTCCCCACTCCTCATGCCTATGGGACGTCGGATCCCTACAAGTCTCCTCTGTAGACTCTGTGTCGTCTCTGCAATTTGATTTTAGGCTTCTCAGGTCGCAAACACCCCTAACCTCGGAGATCCCAACTTCACTGGTCAGGAGTCACAACCCAGGGCAACGACGAGCTTGTCGACGCTCCCTTGGTTCTCGTGGCCTTTGTTAGACTTTGGGATGCTTCTGTGGGTTGTGGTGAAGCTCCCATAACTAAAAACTCCTTTTCATTCAAGGTACTTTGTGAAACCCCAATTTCTTGTGGTTGCTTTGTTGTTCTCTGACCATCGAGCACTGCGAGACCGACTCTTAGGTTTCTAGTCATCTCATGATTTATGATTTGGGTCGCTGGGATCGCCCACGGTCGAGGAACCCAACAGATCCACTAGCGAGTGGTAATTTCTAGTGATTTTGAGTTTTGATTTTTTCCATAGAGATCTGATTTTATTCTATTTTTCTCAAGTTCTGAGACAACCGAAGAAGACGACTGCAGTGTATTGTACGAACTTGCCCTTTTTTGCGGCTTTGCTTTTATCCTGAGACACGAGGGTAAAAAGGTCTTTCGCCCCGAGTTTTCTCTTGTTTGGTGCGAGTCCTGTTGGGTGTTGATAGGTGACTTGGCTGAACCGATTGGGCCAAGTCAGTAACTTCGGTCCCCTATCTCACTCTCTCTCTTCTTCTCACTCGCCTTATATGCTGATGTGTCTTCTTCTGATTGGTCAATATTTGAAAAATCGTATCTTTTCACTCCATTGTCCAAAAATTAAAAGAAAATATGTTTTGGAATTAGAAACATGTAAACTTTCTAATAAAAATATTTTTGAGACTTTGTTTTGATTTTATCGAAAGGGTTTTCCAAAAATTAATTTAATAGATTAAAATCACTAAAAAATGCAATTTAAACCTCATAACTCCAAAATATGCAAAATTATATGTTTTCTTAATCAGGAGAACCTAACTAGATCAATGGTGATATTTTCTGAGTCTGAATCAGAGTTTTGTTTGAAAACACCATAACTAGGGTTTTCTTTACATTAATGCATATGACAAACCCTAACACATGTTATAAATTTATTTAGGCAAAGTAGATCTTGGAAACAACTAGATTGGTGAAGAGTGTTTCTAGGTCACATGTTTAAGGTATGTTTGCATCCCTGATTATTCCTTTGAGCAATTAGACTATGTTTCTTCTTTCTCTTGGTCCTATGGACAATAGCCTATACACATTGCTCTTTTCTTTTGATATCATGGTTCATGTGAACTATCTTGTTTGTGGTAATCTTAGATATTCTCTTGACTCTTGTCTTGTGCCTTGGTGCATGTTGATCTTATATAATGATATGTGCCCACTTTGAAGTGGATGTTTATATGTCTATGTTGCCCATTGTGTGATGGAAAAATTGTATAATATGACTATACTTTTTACTTGCCTCTACATTATACATGCTATGTGAATCAGTAGCACTAGAGTAGTGTAATTGCATTGGTTTTTGGGTTATGTGCCACATTATTATTGTTTGGGATGGACGTTATGTGCCCCATACCCGGGTTTCAAATTTACGAGGTTTGTCCTACATTCATATATTGGGAGTTTTGTTTTGTGCCACTCTCTATCAGGTTTCAAGTTTATGAGGCTTGGCCGCAATTGTTATTTATATTGTTCTAGGTATATCCTTATCTCACATGCATGCAGGTTGATGTTGATGATGATGGGTTATGCTCCCAAATTGATGATGGGTTATGCTCCTAAAAATCTTGATGGGTTATGTGCCAAATCTCTTGATATGTGCTTATGTGGCACTACTTTATTGTTTTAATTATGGCAAGTATCTTTTACTGTGGATCAATTCTCTTGATACCCATTTGGGTGGTCCTTGTCTTTTCTATGTGAAGCCTTTTATTTTGATGTCCCTTTATTTCATAATATTGCTCAATTTCCTTTTAGAATGCACATACCAGCCTTTGTTGATATATTTTATTTTTCTCTTCTTGTTGGGGCATGCTTCCAACCCTAGGTGAAGGATGTGGAGGACATGGCATAAAGTTATGGACCTAGCTTAAGGAGTTAAACCTTGGAGACAATCTTGATGCGGTTTAGATTTCCCTCTACATGGATCCTTATTATGTACCTTTACATGTAAGTTTAAGACGTTCTCTTGTAACCTTATGAGAAATTGAATACAATCAATGTTTTTATTCTACTGCTACACTTTGGTTGTTTTGTATACTGTAAATAAGATTTGAAAATTTTACACCCACTCCAACACATCTTTTAGGTGTGTTTGGACTGGAGGTTCTATTGTTCAAATTTTTAGTAGAGAGGTGGTTTTACTTTTTTACAACATGGTATCAGAGCCCATGGTAGTCAAAATCTGACTATTTCAATTTTGTCTCCCTTTTGGAACCCTTGACTTAGGTCATATCTTCACCCTAGATTTGATCTATGTTGATCTTTTTATGCAATAAGGACTGATTTGAGGATAAATTTAGGCTATGGAAAGATCTTAACATGGATATATTGTGGCTTGGTTTCCACAATTGAATTTGGATCCATATTTTGTTTCATCTCGAAAAGTTTTCATTGCCAAAAAATATATTTTCAATTATACTATTATAAGTACAATTTTTTTGGATTTCATCGAAGTTTTCTTGAACTAAGTCACAATGAAGAGAAACCTTAGAAATAGTCTATTAGAAAATAACCCTACAATGGATGTCTCCTTAATCGCCCCATTTATCTACCCGAAGAGAATTTTGGTTTTAAACTCCTATTTGAACAGGAGGAGTACATCATGCTAATGAGTCTTGGATGATCCATAGCTCTGAGCCAAGATCTAATGAGCACATTGTATTATTCATGTGGCCAAGAGCCCTCACAGCCTAGGCACAATGACACAATTATCAGGGGCTCACTCTACCTATGAGCTAACAATCGGTCGTGCATGCCTCCCAGTGAGAGGCCCATAATGCCAAAAGCGAGAGAAACCCTTCCCCTTCTTTCGATTTTGTGCCGCATGTCGCAACATAGGAGGGACATGGGCATGTAAAAAGGGTATCCTATCAACTTGTTCCAACCTAGGATAATAAAATCATGAGCTTGGTTTTACTTCAGCATCAAGAAATGAAAGAAGAATTATGTATCCAAGCTTAGCTCTTACATATCTCTCTTCTTTTTGGGTGTGAAGCAGTGTCAAACCAAAATACCCAACAAGCATTATCTCTCCCTAAAAAGGAGGTGATCCAACCACACCTTCTAGTACAACTACCTTGTTAAGACTTCACTCCAGTCACTAGCCTCACCTTCGACAACCCCCTCCTTGCATTTAAGTTAATGATTTTAGGCATGGCTAGCTCCCATAGTGTGACAGGTGGTGTGTACAAGGCTCGAGAATGAATTCACCGCTGTATGGCTAACTGACGATTACTACCGATTCTGGCTTCATGTAGGTGAGTTCTAGTTGCAATTTGAACTAAGGATGAGTTTTTGGAGTTAGCTCACCCTCGCGGGATCATGATCCTTTGTCTCGTGCATTGTAGCATGTGTATTTCCTAGGGCATAAGGGGCATGATGACTTTATGTCTCCCTCACCTTCCACCAGCATATCATAGATAGTTTGTTCAAGATTTCAAACTCAATGGTGGCAACTAAACGTGGGGGTTGCGCTCATTGTGGGACTTAACCTGCGGGGGTTGGAGACAACCATGTATGACATTTGTTCGTGTTTTGAAGGAATCACTCTCTTTCAAGAGGAATTGTGGTATGTCAAGACCTAGTAAGGTTCTTTACTTTGCATCAAATTAAACCACATGCTTCATCACTTGTGCCCCCTGTAAATTCCTTTAAGTTTTGTTCTTGCAAATGTACTACCCAGGAAGGATACTTAACACATGATTTACGACACTACACGGGTCGAATACACATAGCGCCTAGTATCCATCGTTTATGACTAGGACTACTTGGGTATCTAATCCCATTCACTCCCCTAGCTTTCATCTCTCAGTGTCAATGTCGGCCAAGAAGAGTGCTTTCAACTTTGGTGTTTTTCTAATCTCTATGCATTTCACCACTCCTCTGGAAATTCCCTTTGCCCCTACCATACTTCGACTCAATAATTTCCACTACATGTCTAGGGTCGAGCCTTGGTATTTGACGGTGGACTTGAAAAGCGACCACATACACTTTACACCCAATCATCCCAGATAACACTTACATCCTCTATCTTATCGTGACTTCTAGTATAGAGTTAGTTGATGCTTATTCCTCAAATACTATCATTTCTTCTTCTATGAGAAAAGAAGTTTAGGACCTATGGCCCTTCTACCTCTAGGAAATATTACTCTGTCAGCTATTTTCAATAATACCTCACAATTTTATTGAATATAGAACATAGAAAACTACAATATTACAAGGAAATAGAAGGGAGGCGGGCAACAAGCTGCGCCGCCACCCCTTTTTGAATGGCAAATCCAATCCTCCGAAACACCACATTCATAGATCTGGGAGTCATTACATTACTATGCATAAATTTTTGAACTCTCTTAAGAAGCTCCATAGCCTCAGGTGCTAGGAACCCAAAAGTGTCAAAAACAAACGGGATAAAAACATGTTGATTGTCGATACATGCATTCTCATGTTTGCCCACTTTAGCAGAAACGGATTTACGGGCAACATGTCCCACAGTAAAGTCGCCATCCTTCAGACCAACCAATGGGGAAACTCCTGTTAGATCTACACATGCATGTTTTCCTCCAACCCACCCAAAAATAATAACGTCTGCTGGCCTAAGTGTTGACCTGCCCTTCTGAGGATCAGTCAAAAAGTTCATAAGAGCTTCCTTCTTAGTTGCAACTCCCGCATGTCTAAGAACATCATAAAGAACGTCTCTTACAAGATCGTGTCGATACTTGAAGCCTAGGAGCTCCCTCCAATGAACTATATGCTCCCCAAAAGTGTCTAAGTAAGATTTGCGGCACACTGGGCATACCTCATCAATAGGAAAAAGTGGAATCATAAGACGATATCTGAGAACATTACGATACTCCACTGGAGACATATGTAGTCCAAGGCCATCAATAGGTATAGCAAGAAGAAAGTCTTGAGCATGTTCAGCCTGTAAACACTGGAAGACTGCTTTTTGTCTTACGGTCATATCAAATTCAACATCCATGCCCTTAACGATTTTGCTAAAAAGGGAACTCGCCAAAGCATTTTGGGCTTTGGGGGGGACGGTGTCCTTATTAGCAAAACAATTAAGATCGAAAGACGGAATTGTAACACGTAGACAATCTAAAGCGTAGTTAAAATCAAAGTCCATACCATGTATCCCGCTATCTCGCAAAATATGGTCTTGGAGCACCCAAGATTGGGCTCTAGAGGCCACAAATGCATATAAAGAAGCCTCCATTGCTGAATATAGGCCCAAACCACCGAGTCTAATAGGTAAGGATGCCACACGCCATTGAAGATCCCCAAAGAAAGGACCTCCACGTACCACAATATCCTCAATAGATCCACGCAACCCTTTGTCAAAAAAGGTTGCAGCCTGATGTACATGTGTGGGTTGGCATGTCCGTAAGCCGAACATAAGCTTAGACGTACCCATGCAAGACCGTAACAAAAGAAGCTCACTTTGTGGGTCATGCAACTGAGGAAGTAGATGCAAAAAATTTCCCACTGCTGCCTCCCGTAGGAGTCTGGGTTGTGTCTCTGTCTTTGGGTGGATGATCATCCTCTCGAACCGGCTAGTGATCATTGCCTTAGTAAGACATTGCCTCACCAACTAGCTAATCAGACACAAGCCCCTCCTCAGACAGATTCCTCCTTTTGCTCCTCAGCCTATAGGGCATCAACAACCATTTTTAGTTGTTATACTCCTCCCAAGGGTAGGTTGTTATGCGTTACTCACCCATACTCCAATGGAAACACCACTTCCCGTCTGACTTGTATGTGTTAAACATGACACCAATGCTCATCCTGAGCCATGATAGAACTCTCCATGAGATTCATAGTTGCATCACTTATAGCTTCTTTGTTTGTGGACAAAGTTGATTCAGAATTGTCTTTCATTCCAACCCGTAACTTGTATCTATGTGCTTCATATTAGCCTAGAGTTTTCTCCCAAAAATATAACCATCCCTATTGTATCAAGTCAATCCAAAGAGCCTCTTTTGTTTGATCACGAGGGACCATAAAAATAGAAAAACTCTCATTGTGTTTAGGGATAATAAGGCTCAAACTGATGACTTCCATGACATCAAGTCTACACTCTATCACTGAGTTGTATCCCTTCCTTTCTCTAGAAATAGACCTAACTAATCCTACAGCAAGCGGTCAAGAAACTCAATGCCACTACTCCTTAAAAACTTGGAATTGAACCTTCTTCTTACATTATTACGACTAGTGAAATAGAAAATTGTGAAAATATGAGATTCAATTATCAATTGCTCCTATCATAAACAATACTGAATCCAAATTTAGTTCGTAGCACATACATAAAATCTATATGATTTATCCAATCTAAATCGAGCAAGTTTTCCATGAAGAAGATTTTGTTCAGCATGTTCCATTTGATATTGGTAGAACAAGAGCATGACTCAGTATTGTTAAAAAAAGGAGAGGAAGAAGAACCAAGAAAGATGATACATATCACCCTTTATTCTTATTCTTTAAATTTTCATTCAAGAGTTCTATGTGTTTCTGTGCCCTTTCGAACACATATAAGATTTCTTCACTACAAAAATAATAATGATTACCTCATCACAAATTCATTTATGAATTTTATCGTAATAGAAATAGATGTCCTACCTAGACACAATTTATAACTTGATATCCTCTTTCCTAGCAGGAAAAGATTGACCTCCATGGAAAGACTAATTCATTCGGATCAACATGGGGGTCCTACTCTATTGCATTGTGAAAATCCAAGTTCTATATTTGAAAGAGGTTGACATCCTTGCTTGTCTCATATTACAACCTTGTTATCCTTGAGCCCCCTTTCTCCTAGCCTCATAGAGAAAAAAGGTGGTATTGGTGCCATAGTTCATCACAAAAGAAAGGACTCACCAAGCCTGGATCACTAAGTAATATTAGTAATATAACTAGTACTAACATAATAGAAAATAGAAAAGAGATTTGTATATACTTCCCTAGTTCTGTTGCTATCACGAGTCTTACACAATCAACAGATCATATAGACGTCCCTTCAACACAATATAGGACATTGAAAGGATCTCAAACTACTCACCAAAGCAAGAAATCCAGGATGTTTCATATAGAAAATTCCCATTTAAAGTGTTCATAACCACATGGATAAGTTCACACCAACCCATTTATCTTGGATCCAATTCGGAATTTTTCTTGGGAGGTATTGTGAAAGAATTTGAATGTAAAAGTGGCGATTCATATAGAAAGAAGAAAATGTTCTCCATTGATTTCAAATGCTACACCTATGAGATAGGGATAGAAGAAGAAGAAAAAAAAATCGAAGATTTCACATATTACTTTTGATCAAAAAAGAATTTTGTTGTGCACTCTACTCGGTGAGAAAATGGGTCAAATTATACATGATTAAACCTACGGAACTTAAGCAATAATGGAAGAGAATAAAAAGAGATGGAAAGAAAATCAAAATGAATGAGATAAAGAACAAAACAAAATATCAAACTTGAAAATGATCTTTCTGATTATATAAGAATGTGGGACTTATCATTAAAGATATCTTGTTCTTATTCTAAGTTCTAAGCATCATATTTTGTAACATACTTGAATCTGAGTATATAGATTAATTTTCCTTTTCCTTATGTCCACTTTTAAAAATATGAGTATTAAATCCTTTTGACTTAAATTAGCTTGAATTTTGAAGTATTAACTCTTTTACCAACCTTAATTTATATCTAGAATGACATTTTTACCCCTAGCATAACTTAGTGTTGTAATTAGCCTAAAATTTTGAATGTATTATTTTATTGTTATACAATGAGTAATACACCCTCTCCAATTTTGGTGGCCAATTTTTTTTAAATAAATAAAAATGTAATAAATAGCTTATATATACACTTTTTATAAATTAGGACATTAAAATTTATTAACTTATTAAATTTTAATGTGATCATTTTATATGGGTAATACATTGTATATATTAACTTCGGTAAAAGTATTAGAGAGTGAATCGACTCTTTGCCCATCTAAAGCCCTAAGATGACAAAACTACCCCTAGGCTATTTCATGGTCTTAATTTATCGAAAATTGAAGTTAGCATTTTTGTGGTGTTTTACACTACTTTATCTATGCATGCTTCGGATTTGATCTTAATTAGAGCTAGTTTGACCATCCATTTAATTAATAAAAGTTACATAATATAATGAACATAATAATATATATTCATTTGTCAATTTAAATCATAAAGAACTAGCGGCATAGCTTGTTGTCCGTCTCCCTTCTATTTTTTTTAATAAGCTTACACATGTGTGTAAAGTGATAATTATAGCATTAAATCCCGTTTAAAAAATAATAATATTAGATTAAATTTTCTCTTGTAAATAACGGCGCCCACCTCCCTTTCACGCGGGCGTCGCTCCCCCTCCGGAAAGACAGAAGCTGCGGCGGCCTTTCTGTAACCGGCGGCCGTCCTTCTCCTCTTCCCCTCTTCTTCTTCTTCTTTTCCTCCCTACTGGACCCTACTTTTCCATCCCCTCGCCTTCCTCGCCCTGTTCCTGACCTTCAGAGCCCCTTGTTCCTCTGCAACTCGCGCCCCTCAGGCCAGAGCATGAGCCGCCGCTGCCAAGTCTGGTCAGTGACCGGCGGCAAGGCTCAAGGCCATACAGAGCATGTTTACCTTTGTTTCTCCATCCGTGGGATCCTCCACTACCTGCCCAACGAAACTGGTTCATGAATTTGCAAGCAATCATCACCTTCATCCCTCGTTTACTTCATCTTCTACCTCCTGCCCTCCTTGCTGCGCCGCCAAGTCAGGGACCCTAAACCTAGCCGTAGACAGTCCCAATAACCCTGGCCGCCCTGCTTTCTTCTCCCTCCACGTGCCGCCACCCAGAAACGATGGCTGGCTAAACCAGCAAATCTGCAGCAACATGAAAAAACTCCATCGCTTCCCCTTTCTTTCCATTGCGCCCAGTAGCCGAACAGATCAACGACCTTACCTGCTGTGATCACTAGCGAGACTCCCTTCGTTGAAATCAAGCCGTGAAAGGTTGCTACCTTCTCCTCTTGCTGTAAGCCAACCTCCAGCACCACAAGCCAACTACCTGACTGTTGCCTCCAACTGGGAAGGCCGATTTAAGGGTACCACTTCGATCAAGACTGATATAACTCTACTGCTTCTTCAGCCTCCAACTGTCCTACAACCAGCCGCCCTCACATCGGGTCTCCCAGCCACCACACTCCCGTCACGGCCACGATAGCAAGCAAATATAGCCAGCCACTCAGCATTCGACCTGCAACTTCAAAACATTGTTCGTGGTGATTCTCTGACCCCTGATCTCCAACTGCTCGTCACCTAGGACGGCGGCATCCTGCAGATGACGATTTTGCTATCACCTACTCCATCTCTGTCCACTGCAAACCCAAGCCCATCGCTGCCACCACTCTTTCTTCGTCTCCTTCCCTTCATTGCCGCCGCAACACCTAACCTTCTTTCATCCAAGCAACCAAAGAGCACGACCCTACTCATCTGCGACTGAAGTGAGGATTCAGATCCACGCCTGTAGCACCATAGATGGACAATATGAATCCCTAGTCTTCCTCAACCACCATATATACTTCTTCACCAAAACCTCTCGACCACTCCCCTTTAGCCTTGCTCCTAATTTCTATGCGAAGACTCCTACAGGGCATCGGCCTCTAATGCTACTGACAATCTAATCCGGAGTGGAACTAACACTGATACATGGAGACGATCATGGAATGGATTGGTTTAGATAGATCTTAACCCGGTGATTATAAATTGTTTCCATTCAATAGAATAAGAATATTTTATGGCTATAAAATATTAAATATCAAATTTGTAAAAATGTACTTATGTTTTGAAATTGATGCGTTTATACTGGATCTCCGGTAATTTTGACTGCTAAAAGATCAACAATACCAAGATAAGCTTGCTAGTCCACTTAAGCGATCAACAAGTAAGATGCTTCCCTATGAAATTCAATAGCTTAGTTGTCCCCATCCTAGTTTTCCAGATCTACTAATTTGCAAGATAATGACGATTTGAAGATAAGAATAATATAGTTTTTTTATTTGATTGGTAATCACATTAGTTGAACCTAACAACTAATTTTACTTGAGGATCACTATGTCGGTCAGCAACTTATGCTTTCAATTAACTAGTCAATGAGGATATTGGATGATAATGACAAATAGGTATCAATGAGATTAGAATCATTAACATAACCACATGTATTATTTAGAAAAACAAGCCACGTAAAGATATTAAATTTGTATATATCTATCATATTAGATGTACTAGTAATTGTAGATTGAAACTCTATAATGTAGTAACTCGAAGCTCCTATTGGTCAGATTCATGTGACAAAGCTAGGAAGTCATATGATGGAATGGATGAATTTAAACAATATTTAGACACTAACAAAAATAATTAAAGTAGTTGATTGGATTTTTGTCTTTGAGATCTATGTCAATATCATATGTACCGGGTCCTATTATCACCACATATTTGGGTTTAGTCGTAATCTAACAAATTTCTATAATGGGACAAAAGACAATATACTTAAATAATGAGTAAAGGGTGTATAATATGACTACGGTAGTATGTTGTTACATAAATATTGGCTTATCCATATATACAATAAGAGGTATTTATACATTGGCGTATGAGTGTAAGTGGAGTATATACTTAACCCCAATTTGAGCTATATGTGATATATAAGTAGAGAAAATAAAGTTACAAGATCTAAGTTGGAGGAATGAAATTCTTTAGATACACATAAATATAACCTAGGAGTAATAAGAGTCGTGTGACTAAAGATGGATGCTAGAATGAAAATAGAAGTCTAACGAATAATATGTTTAATTAACAAGATTAAAAATCCTAATATGACATTAGGTGATTGGGACTAGGATAAGAACAATATGAAAGTCTATTATAAGGATGTACACACTTGTTCATATTAGTTTAACTAATGTATAGAAAGTGTTCCTAGGATGAATACTCAATTTTGGGGACCAAGTGTTCATTGAGTTGACCTGTAACCATGAAAATAAGATATGTGCTCTTCCCTATTCAATTTTGGGCATAAAATTTATTAAAACGCTCCTATAATGAGGCATTTCTTGTTGATTGACCTTTTATTTGTTCCATGATAAAAAAAATTATTCTCTGAAATTGATATATATCTTGTTACCTTGGGTCCATGACCCCACCTGCATTGTTATCTGGACTTGAAATTGCAATTGACGACTTATACCATATCTTGCCACTATAATTTATGCATGTTTGGTAATTTAGCTAGATATCTATTATATGGCGCAGGAGAACAACCACTAGGACACGTCTTTCTGGCCGGGGTGCATTTTCCCACCTCTTATATATACAGAGGCACGTCTTTCCGCCCAGGGTGCGTCTTTCCACCCATTAGACCAAATATCCAATGATATTTGGTCATACTGTAGCTATTTAGTCTAAATGTATCAACATTTGAATATGTTTACTTGTTGTGATATTGTGAATAATGGCAAGACTTTTCATCTCAAATATTGTACTTTGAAATATAAATGCCTCATTCTCTTGAAATTAATTCTTTTGAACTTACCTAGATTTATTGGATCCTCTTGATTGAACACCCTCTATCACACTTGAACTCTTTAAAGTACCAAAATAATTTATATTGCACATATACCAATTGATGCTGACGCATACCCATTTGTATCTATTTCCTGGGCTGTTCCCAAAACCACCCAGGTTTAGATGCTTTGAAGGACAAGGATGTATGAAGGTTGTATAAATGAAGTTGGCTAGAGGATAGCTTGGAATGACCATGTTTCCCTTTGCAACGAGGACTCTTGTGAAAATTAGATATAGTAGTTTTATTTTATGTACCATCCTTAGGGTGAGAAACTTATGTACATGGAACATTTTGTAACTTTGTAAATAGTTATGTTTTCTACTGCTTAATTTTTCATGGTTCTTATATTATACCATCAGTGGGCCCTCTATCGGGTCCCACTCTTTACATATTTGATCTGCATATGTTTGGTAAAAAGAATAATCTTCTACTTTGATGATAATAAAAAATGGAAAGTGTTCAATTGGAACATGAAAATGTGACATAATTAATCTTATTTCCTCTTCAGGGAAGAGTGGAAGAAAGGAGGAGATTCTCAAACAAGGAAAAGGATCAAATTACTTTGAAAAAGATTGAAAGAGGAGTTTGATTCAACCCCATTTTAGGGCATCATCTTGTGTCATTTTGCATTTCAATCACATCTATACCTGTTAGATTACATGTTATTTCCCTCAATATGCATATTTGTGTAAAATACACTTATGGACATTATTTGCATGTTTTTCAGGTACTTGGACCACATTTGGATGGATGAGAGAGATGGAGGGCCCCAAAGAAGTCCTTCCCCAACCTAGCCCTAGTGGCCAAAAGTCAAGCTTAAGCAAAGAAGTTCATGGATCATGAAGTTTGAAGCTCAAAGTGCAAGCAAAGCCCCCAACACGGACGTGGTAACACGGAACAGTCGTGCTGCAATTGAAGAAATCACAAGAAAAATCTCAGTTTTGAAGTAGCTGCAAAACATACCCCAACACAGCCGTGCTACGTAGTACGACCATGTTGCGACCCTCCAACACAGTCATGCTACACATCACGGCCATGCTACCACAAACCCAACACGGCTGTGCCACATATAACCCAACACGGCCATGCTACCTAGCACAGCCGTGTTACCAGCTCCCAACATGACCGTGCCACGCAGCACGACTGTGCTACCAGCCAACCACTTCCCCAAAACAACCTGACATTTTTTGACCATTTTAATTCACACAATCGTTGTACCCCACCACGACCGTTCTCACCCCTACCCACGACGGCCGTGGTGATCCACCATGGATGTGCTACTCACAAAACCTAGCTACTTTTTCCATTGCATTTTCCACTTTGCCCCTACTTGACCTATTGCTTCCTCCCCACCTATATATATGTGGGTGGCGGTTGGAAGCCGAGGTTGACCACCCTAAGCTACCTTCCACCACCTCCTAGCTCCCCATTTTCACCCCTTAGCCATCCCACTCCATTCCCACCTCCATTCCACTCCATTTCACCATTTCCACCACCAAAACACTAGTTATCCTAGTTTCTACCCATAATCCCCTTCATTCCATGCCCCTATACCTTAGAGGAGGGAGGAGGATGCCCTGAGTAGCTGAAGTGGAGGATTTCTTCATTCTCACCGAGCTCCATGGCTTCTTCTATCTCCTTCTCCTTTCTTTTTGTATTTTCCATTTCCATGAGTAGCTAGGCCCCTTTTGGTGGGTTGTTTGGGGTGTAAAATGTTACTTTGATACTACGTTGGGGGAAAATGACATGTAAACTTTGTAATTTCAATTGCTAATGATTATATTCTATTTATATATCATTCTCCATGAATTGCTTGTTGGTTTGTGTGTGAAATCACTTAGGAATTTAGGAAAATTGCTTATATGTGTGAATTTTTGGATTTACCCCTAGGTCCAATTCTTAGATCCCTAGGTTGCCTCCCATCTTCATACATCCTAATCAATCTCCCTAAGCCTAGGTGAGAGATCTAAGTAGCTAGATTAGGTGACTCTAGTGCAATTATCATGGAGCCTTCTCAATGATAGAATGTGGGGGAATTGGGGTTCAAAACCCTAATTTCACCTCCCCATTACTACCCTCGGCCCCTAATTTCCCTAGGAATGTCTAATCTAGAAACCTAGACTTGACTAGACTCTAATTGAATTGAACCTAATCCCTAACCCAATTGAGCCTCGCAAGGGTAGTAGGGAGTGTTAGGGACTAGTTCCCCTATACACAACCTAGCATATCCATGTCCAGTTAGTAGCTTAAGCTAATTCATTAGACTCTAACCTGTTGTTTGGTTTGGATAATCTAAATGGAATCATAATGTTCATATGTCATCCCCAACTTAAGTGATAAGTGCATCCCCTAAACATCCCACACCTTCCTTAATTGCTTTAAAACCCTAGTTTTCATCTTGCCTAGCTAGTGTTAGCTTAGTTATCTCTTTTCTTGCTTAGTTAGCTTCTTGCCCTATTTTTGCCTTTTTCTTGCTAGTTTAGCTATTTACTTGCTCTTATGCTTTTCTTTTGCCTGCCAAAATGTAAATTTCCTTTTCATACCTAGTTTAGTCTTTTCTTGCATACTTAGTCTTAATCTAGTCAAGATTAAACTTAGATTTCATTCTTGTCTTTAGTTTCTTTCTTGCTCACCTAGTTTAACAATCAAATCACCTTTAAACCCTTAACCCTAGTCTGCGCAGTAGGAACCCATCCAATATAACCTAGCTCTAGTGCCCCCTTTTCTCCCTGAGGATCAACCCCTATGCTTGCCCTTCACCTATGCTACAATAGTACCCTGTGCGCTTGCGGGTGACCTATTTGGTATTGTGATCGTCTGTGTTAGGGTTAATATAAATTTTGAAAGATCCACCCGTGTGTTCGAGTCCCATGGAGTGCATCTAGTCACCCCTTGTTGGCTAGTGTGTACACCTCTGGCTCGACACACCAAGCTTTCTGGCGCCGTTGTTAGGGATAGAAAGTGCCATAGCTACCTAGTAGTTGTGATGTTGACTCTCCCCTTTGGCATCATCTTTTTCCGTTCTTATCTATAGTTGATGCCGAAATTCATGTACACAGTGGCACCATGACGGTTTCATTCATGGACATGAAGATCAAGATCAACATGTACAAAACCCCAACCCGGTAGGTCTGAGGTAGGGATATTGGACATGATCACTTCATAAGTCTGAATGATCATTTGAGAAAAGAAGATCAAGATGGAACAATTGATGATGATTATTTTGATCAAAGAGATGAGGAAAACAGATTGAGTGCAAATGAGGGATGCATGTTTTGTAAGAATGGGCACATGAGGATACGAAATGGATGATCTACTGAAGAATTGCCAAGAAGCCAAGCTGAAGGCAAGAAACTCAACGCTTGTAGGAGGCAACCCACCTAGGTTTGGGAATTTTTCACCCAACCTTCCATTTTTGATACTTTTGCTTTGTTTTTACACTTTTCCAAGAAAACACACACACACACACTTGTTTTTAATAGTTTTTGTTTAGTTTTAAGACGTGCAGGTGAAAATAGAGTGAAATGAGAAAAATTAGACGAGACATTGGCAAAGTGACCCATGAAAAATCATTTTGGATCAAAATTTTGAGTGTTTGATGTTCTTCAAGTTGGGAATTGCAGCTACATATACCAATACAGCCGTGGTGATACACCACGGTCGTGTGAATTAAATCCACAAGTGATCACAGAGAACATGGCCAAAGTTTGAGGAAATTTTTTGACAAGGGATGCAGCACAGCCGTGCAATGCAGCACAACCATGTAGGTGCAGCCTGAAGCCACCACAGTGGTGCCGCACAGCACGACCGTGCTACAGCCCGATTCCAACAACTAAAGTCAGATTTTGCAAAAATTATAAATCACTTGCTCACTTCTCCAAAGAATAGAACGGCCGTGCTCGACGCCCTAGAGACCAACATCCTCCACCACATGGAGAACCACCACCACTGCAGTGATCATCTACCCTGTCATTCCCAGACTTTAGTGTCATGCTAAGGACAACATGATTCAAAAGTTTGGGGTGGTAGGGCGGTGTGCCCCATCTCATTTCATTTTCACTCTTATTTTGCATTTCATCTGCCATTTACTTTTTTTTGTTTGCTTTTACTTTCTTTAGCTTAGAGTTTACCTACTTTGCATACTTGCATGCCATGTAGATTGCTTTCTTGTCATTTTTGCATAATTTTCAAAAAAATTGCCTTTTTGCCATGCATCGCATATCATGTAGAGTTTTGGTAATTTTTTCATGTTTTAGCTAGAATTTTCTTGTTTATTACTTTAAGTTCAATAATATAGGCTTAGATGTGATTGAAGGCAATTTGGCACCATTTTGGCCAATTTTACCTAAATTTGAGATTTCTTGCCTAACAGTGTGTTTCAACCCAATCTCTACTTTTTGGATTGAAAATGATGTCCTTTGACAAATGCAAGTGAATTATCATTGTTTATTGCTAAATGATATCAATTCTTGACTTTTACATGTGTTTCACCTCTCTTGTGTTTGTGAATGATTTGGTTGAATTGTGACTTGAGCAAGCTATCAATGCTTAGTGCCTATGTAATCACTTGATAGAAGTATCAATTTCAAGTTGTTCATTCATGTGGTGTGATATTGTTGGATGAAGTGTTGGACTAATTTTCATACAGGATACCTTATGTTGAGAATCATGCCAGTGACCCCTCTTTGACCTGACTATTCACTCACCATCTTCTTACCCCTCCGCCTCATGAAAGGATGCAAAAATGCACATATTAACCTTGGCCACCTCCAAAAGTTTGGGGTGGTCACATCTACATCTCACCGATTCACTCTCATCACCATATGCCCTACCTGCTCCAAGGGCAAACAAGATAAAAAGAAAAAAATGCAAAAATAAAATAAAAATATGCTCCTATTTAAGATCATTCAAATAAAGAAAAGATGAGTGCTCTGTGTAATAGCACTCCAAAATCTTACCGCAACCCTTTATTCCATCTTTATACCCATTGAGCTAGGAACATCAAACCTAGCTCATTTTGCCCTTTTATGTAGCATGTGGGTCATTTGGTGTGATTTGAAACATAAGGTTAAAAGGATGAAGGTGAAACAACACTCCGGGTCATCCTTGATTAACACCATCATGAAACGATTTACCCAGAACTACATGAAAGAAATATGGATAGCTTTGTGTGTTTTATGCACTATATTTGAAGTTCATATCCTTTGTGCTCTTTTCATGATTGGTTTGTAAAAGCAGGAGAGGGGAGAGGTGGAATTCATGAACTTAGTCACTGTTGATCCTATTCAGCAATAAGCATCCTTTACATTGCATTTGTCATTTCTTGATTGTAGAAAAATTGTTGAGAGATTGATTTGGGGCATACTTGAGGACAAGTATGTTTTAAGTTTGGGGTGGTGATTCAGCCATATTTTAGGGCTTCATCTTGTGTCATATTGCATTTCAATCACATCTATACTTGTTAGATTACATGTTATTTCCCCCAATATGCTTATTTATATCAAATGCACTTATGGAGGCTTTTTGTATGTTTTATAGGTACTTTGTCTTCTACTTGATGGCATGGAAAGAAGATGGTCCAATCTAGGGTTTCCTCAGGCTTGGAGGAGCCCAAAATGAGGCCAAAACCACTCCCAACCTACCCCAAGTGGTCAAAGAATGTTTTGAAGCAATACCCTCCATGGATGATTAAGTTCAAAGCTCAAGTGCATGGGAAGGACACCAAAAAAGCCGTGGTGGACATGCCCCAATCACAAAAAATCACTGTAACTTCTAGATTTTGATGAATTTGGCCAAAACGGTCGTGGTGACCAATAAGCATGTGGCCGTAGGTTCCCACCATGACCGTGGTGACTCCCCACGGCCGTGGCCATCCATGTACCATCTCCATGTGATCTTAACATTTTAATTCCCATGATCATTGTACCCTACCATGACTGTGCTCATCCCTACTCACCACGGCCGTGCTACTCACAAAACCTACCTATTTTTGCACTACTTTACCCATATTGCCCCTACTTAACCTAGTGCTTCCCCCACACCTATATATACATAGGTGGCGGTTGGAGAACAAGGTTGGCCACCCCTAGCTCACTCCTACCACCCCATTTCGTCCTCCCTCCATTCCACTTCACTTTCACCTCCATAATCCCCTCCATTTCACCATTTCCACCACAAAACCCTAGTTTAGCCTAGTTTCTACCCATAATCCCCTTCTTTCCACACCCTTGCACCTTGGAGGAGAGAGGAGGATGACTTGCAGCAATTGGAGAGGAGGATTCATCCATCTACATTGAGCTCCATGGCTTCTTCTCATTCTTTCTCCTTTCTTTTTGTATTTTCCATTTCCATGAGTAGCTAGGCCCCTTGTGGTGGGCTGTTTGGGGGGAATTATGTTACTTTGATACCATGTTGGGGGAGAATGATATGTAAACATTATAATTTCCTTTGGAAATGATTATGTTCTATTTGCATCTTATTCTCCATGGATTGCTTGTTGGTTTGTGTGCGAAATCACCTAGGATTTTAGTGAAATTGACAATTTGTGGCAATTTTGGGATTTTCCCCTAGGTCCAATTCTTGGATACCTAGGTTTCCTCTCATCTTCCTACATCTTAATCAATCTCCCTAAGCCTAAGTGAGTGATCTAAGTAGATAGATTAGGTGATTATTGTGCAATTAGCATGGAGCCTTCTCAAGGCTAGAATGTGGGGGAATTGGGGTCCAAAACCCTAATTTCACCTCCCCATTACTACCCTTGTCCCCTAATTTCACTAGGAATGTATAATCTAGAAACCTAGACTTGATTAGAATCTAATTGAATTGAACCTAATCCCTAACCCAATTGAGCCTCGTAAGGGTAATGGGAGTTGTTAGGGACTAGTTCCCCTATACATATCCCATCTCATCTATGGCCAGTTAGTAGCTTAGGTCAATTCATTAGACTCTAACTAGTTGTTTGGTTTGGATAATCTAAATGGATGAGTAATGCTTGCATGTTATCACCCCCAGCCTCGTTGACAAGTTCATACCCCTAAACAACCCACACCTCACTTTACTGCTTAAACCCCTAGTTTTGTGCTTGCTTAGCTTAATTATTTCTTTTCTTACTTAGTTAGCTTCTTGCTTTGGTCTTGCCTGGTTCATGCTAGCTCAGCTCTTTAATTTCTCTTTTGATCTTCTCTTGTTTGCCTTAGTGTAGTTTGCACTTTCATACTCAGCTTAATCATTTCTTGCCTATTTAGCCTTAATCTAGTTTAGGGTTAACGTAGATTTCATTCTTGCCTTTAATTCCTCATTTGTTCATAGTAGTTTAACAATCAAATCAACCTTCAAACCCTTAACCATGGTCTCCATAGTAGGAACCCAACTAAACTAACCTAGCTCTAGTGCCCCCTTTTCTCCATGAGGATCGACCCCTACACTTTCCCATCACCTATGCTACAATAGTACCATGTGCACTTGCGGGTGACCTATTTGGTATTGTGATCAACTGTGTTAGGGTTAATATAAATTTTGAAATATCCACCCGTGTGTTCGAGTCCCGTGGAGTGCATCTAGTCACCCCTTGTTGGCTAGTGTGTACGCCTCTGGCTCGACACACCAAGCTTTCTGGCTCTGTTGCCGGGGACAAAAAGCGCCATAGCTACCTAGTAGTTGTGGTGTTGACTCTCCCCTTTGGTACCGTCTTTTTCCAGTTTGTTTTGTTGCCAAAAAGCTTGGTGTGTTTCTCAAACACAATAAGACTAATTGGAAAAAAAAGGTTCCAACAGGGAGAGTCAACACCACAACTATGAGGTATCTATGGCACTTTCTGTCCCCGACAACAACTCCAAAAAGCTTGGTGTGTTTCTCAAACACAACAAAAAAAACTGGTAAAAGACAGTGCCAAAGGGGAGAGTCAACACCACAACTACTAGGTAGCTATTGCACTTTTTGTCCCCGGCAATGGCGCCAGAAAGCTTGATGCGATTCCCACCAAGGCTACATACTAGCCAACAAGGGGTGGCTAGGTGAAACCCTAAGGGAAAACACACATGTGGATCTTTCAAAATTTGTATTATCCCTAACCAAGTCGATCACAGTACCAAATAGGTCACCCGCAAGCACACAGGGTACAATTGTAGTATAGGTGATTGGCAAGAGTAGGGATCGATCCTCAGGGATAGAGGGGGCACTAGAGCTAGAATAGTGCTGACTACATTCCTAATGTGGAGTTTGGGGTTGAAGGGTTTAAAAGGGGTTTGTTTTGTGACCCTGAACCTACTATATATAGAGGGGTAGTTGAGGATTTTCTCCCGTAAAAGGGAGAGACGACAAGGGAGAGATAAATCCTTCTTATCTGTTCTAAAAGAATGATAGGAGTTCTCAGTGGTTTGTGTGGACTACGTAGAGGCATGTAGGTATTTGCCACCAACTAGGAGGACGTCGTCAACCACCATCTGTGGTCCTACACCAGTAGGCTGCCTCCGAAAACTATCCAGGTGCTGCTTGTAGAAGAAGCACGTTGTTGCAAGGATGAGTCATTGGACTTGCTCCAAGATCAGGTATATGCCTTGAAATCTTCCTTCTCAATCTCTAGTTGTTGATGCGATCTGTTATTCAAGGGAATATGGAAAAAAATTGTTTCTTCTACCGTATTTGTATCCATATTTCCCTAAACTTTATTGAGGTAAGAATGTTGAGCACTCAAAAGATTAGCACAGCTAGCCAGTAGATTCCAAAATTTACGATACAACTGACGGGCAATAAGCATAGTAAAAATTTACCTAGGGTTGAATTCCCTTGGTTTACCTAAACCAAGTGTAACGCAATCCCACACAGAAGAGGATGGATCATATGATAGTATATTATTAGGACCGAACCCAAATAAAATCATTTTTAAGAGTCATCTAATCAATATAATTCACATGAACTAGTATTTATTATAAAATTTAAATTTGATTTATTAAGATAAGATTGCAAATAACAAAATTCTAGATTAAAGGGATTTAAGAATAAGATGATGAAAACACTAGGGTGTATCAATTTCTCCACCACCTCCAATCATTCACCCTAGCAAAAAATCATAATATATACATTTATATGTTGGGGCCTGATAAATCCCCCTTTTGGTATTAGGATTAAAATCAAGAAAATATTACTCTATGCTCATCTTTGTGTTACATAGAGATCATTTATATAGGCCTCCTAAAACACCTATCTAAAATTCCATTGAAGGATTTACCATGGACCAATCAATATCCAAAATCTTAGGATTGATGGTCACTATATCTAGGATCTAGTAAATGTGCAAAATGGTTGGACAAATAAGATTTGCAAGCATAAAACATTTAATCCAAACAAGTGATTTTCATATGTTCCTAATAAATAGTATAAAAGAGAAAAAATTGGTAGCAAGATACTCCCTACACCCTAGTGACATGTCTACTTGCTCATAGCAGTGTTAAAAGGATTACCATGTAAAAAAAGAAAAAACAATTATCATCATAGTAGATGAATAAGGTACATGCATGGTGTTTGGAGCTTGTCTTCTGTCTAGAAACAGATTGTTGATAACGTAACAAATAATTCACCCCTAGACATTCATTAGACGTAGTCTTGGAGTTTTGGATATACCTTCTTTCAAAAACAGGATACGTCACGATGATGAATTGGTAGAAGTGATGATGATAGTGGATGGGAGTCGTCAACCTATGGGGGTGAGACATCATTGATAAGACTCTTTTGAGGTTAGACTTCAAGCTTTGGTGGAGGTGGAGGCATTGTCCACTGATGGAAAATATCAATGAAAAATGGAGGTAGATCTCAGAATGGAATTAGGCATCCTTTTAGCATCCAGAGAAAATCCTTTTTGTGGAGGACATGGACTTGTATACATAGATGGATACTAAGGTTTGGAACACTCTCTGTCATCTTGTTGTTAAGTCATTAGCCTC